>MASP02000132.1:0-219535 GCA_001693025.2 Colletotrichum lindemuthianum | reverse complement strand
TTACAGCCACTCTTTTGTAGGGTTCTTTTGTTTGTTTTTGTTGTTGTTGTTCCACCCCATTTCAATGGAGGTCCATCCAGGGTCTCACCCTATTTCAATGGAGATTCCATCCAGGATTTATACCTATTGCTTCCTTTTAGGTTATGATAGGTGAACACTTCTATACTGTTCAAATGGACCTGCCGCTAGGCTAATAGACCAACTAACCTATTCGCAGACCAATACTGTCAACTATATTTAAATACGACTGTTTATCTAATTACTACAGATGCTACGGATCCTATAGATACTATAGATTATACGGAGGCTATAGCTATATGGATGCCACAGCTTCGTAGGCTATAGCTACAGCTATATATATAGCGAAAACGTTAGAAATTAACGAAAGTAATAAGAGAGCTAGCTATATATACTATAGCTACGTAGGCTACGAAAGCTACAGATCCTACGGATACTACGGATGCTACAGATCTTATAGATCCCTCGAATAAACCCCCGAAAATCACAAAAATAACAGCTACAGCTATATTAATCAATTCACAAGACCTATAGTAATGCGTATAGCTATAGCTACGTTACAGCCACACGTATACCGCCCTAGGGCCCTCGAGGCCTCACGAAAAAGAAGAATAAAACCTAACTGAATACAGCTTTACAGTTATGATAATTTATCGATTATTACGTATATAAGACTATATTAATACAATACTTAGTTCGAAAGGAAAAACTACTCTGGGGAGGAAGAATACCCCTAGGGGTAGTATATACTATATATAGCAACTTTAATAGACCTCCAGCCAGAGGAGGTAAAACTTATATATATAAAAGTAGTTTATTAGTATAAATAATAAATAGTGTAACTAAAGGGTTACATATATATATATATATATAGCTGAAAGCTATAGTTTGAATCCGTTTTTCAACTTTTTTTTTACCCTGTGGGGCTAGTTAGGTTTTTGTTTTTATCTAGATTTTTAAATATATAGGGACGTAAGCTTTCAAAAATAGGGAGGATTATAATAAGCCTGGAAGCTATGAGGCTATAGGTGGCTATAAGGCTAACTAGGCTGTATAGAGAGGCTATATAGCTACTAGCTATATGTAAGGTTACAGTCTTACGTAGCTATATATTTAACTATAGTATAGTAAGTTAGTTATAATAGTAATTAAAGTTAGTTTTTCTCTTTATTTTCACTCCCTTTTTAGTATAGCTATATAGTTATAGCTATATAGTTATTATAGTTATTCTTTTATAAGGTTCTTTTGTTTGTTTTTATTGTTATTATTCTACCCTATTTTAATAGATGTCTATCTAGGGTCTTACTCTATTTTAATAGAGGTCTATCCAGGGTCTCACCCTATTTTAATAGAGGTCTATCCAGAGTCTCACCCTATTTCAATAGAGGTTTATCCAGAGTTTCACCCTATTTCAATAGAGGTCCATCCAGGATCTCACCCTATTTCAATAGAAGTCTATCCAGAGTCTCACTCTATTTTAATAGAGATCCATCCAGAGTCTCACCCTATTTCAATAGAGGTCTATCCAGGATCTTACCCTATTTCAATAGAGGTCCATCCAGGGTCTCACCCTATTTTAATAATAATTTCAGCTAGTATCTAAATAAACCTAATAAGTTAATATTATTAAGAAGGAAATACTCTATATTTTTCTAACCTGGATAGCCTGTTTTAATAATATTTATATTATATATTAAGAATCTAAAGATAATATAGAATAATATCCTAAGAATTCTTCTGAATAATTAGGATACTATACTAAGAAGATACTAGTAATAATTAATATTAAGAAAAAAGAAGAATTTATATTAGTTTCTAAATAAGATTAAGTATAAGAAAATAAAGTAGTAATCTTACAGCTACAGGCAGCTGAGAGAGAATTTTACTGTAAGATCACTTAAATATCTAATAGATAGCTTCTATAGAGGATTTAATATCAGATTTAGTAGAGAATTAATACTAAAGGAAATTTACATCTTACTTAAACCCTTATATAACTACTTAAAGTAAGTAATAAGATACTAATAAAGATCCTCACTATAGTTAAATATAATAAGCTAGAATATAAAATTAAAGAATAACTTAATAATTTTTATTAGTAGAAATATATTAAAGTTAACTTAGGAATCTATATTAATCTAAGTAATTTATTTAAGTTAATTAATAATAATACTAAGCTAGATAATAATACTATTAAAAAGCTAAAGTTCTCTATTTTATAGTAATTATATAGTAATAAAAGTAAGTAACTTAGAATTAAGAATATTTATCTAACTTAGAATAAGTAATTTATTATATTCTATAGAGTTCTTAGTAACTAGACTTTAAACTACTTTAAGATAATCTTCTATAATATAGACTATAAACTTCTATAAATTAATTATCTAGCTTACTAAACTATCTTTCAGATATATTATATATATTATAATTATATAATATACTTTAGTAATGAATTCGATAGATAATTCTTCCTATAATAATTTAAGGATAATCTAATTCTGAATATATATCTTAATATAAATCCACTATTTTGGAATTTTAATATCTTAATAAAAACTACTTTACAGTATTTATATTCAGTAAAGACTACCCTATAGTATATATAATAAATATTATTAGTAAATAGATAGACTGTAAATTAGATTACTATATAATCTATTATATTAATAAAGTAAGAGAATAATATTATTAATATAATAAACTTTAGGAATAAGAAAAAGATACTGAAGATAGATTCACACTACTAACGTTAGAATATAGAGAATTAATATTTAGTAAGATACTTTAAGAAGGAAGGATTATAATTTATTATTATAAAGGTAGAATAATATTAGAATAGAGATACTATAAGTAGTTAAAAAACTAGACTTACTTACTAAATAAAGATAAAGAAAGGAATTTCAGATAAGATCCTTATAGTTAGTAATAGTAGAATATAATAATAAATATTTTCACTTTAATATTATAGTAAATAAGTATAAGATATAGATTCTAATTAATTATAGTGTTTAAGGAAACTTTATATGACTATAAGTAGTAAATAAATAATAGATCCTATAAATAATAAAAACTAAATTATATTAGCTGTATACTATTAAAAGAGAAAGTGTTAAATATAGTGGAGGTATTATTAATTTAGAGACTATATATCTTTCTTTAAATTATTATAGCTAGAAGGAAGACTGTATTTTTAATATAATAGAGATAAGTAATTAAGAAATTATCTTAGGAATTTTATAGTTATAAAAGAATAACTTATAGATAAATTAGAAAACTAACTATCTCTAATAGAAAGATTTAGTCTCTAAAGACTCTCTAGAAAATAAGATTCTATATAAATTAGATATACCCCTAAGAGTATAAAGATTTATTATCTACCTTAGGATTAAGAATATAGTAGCCTGGATATTAAATATTGCAGTAGTAGTAAGAGTTAATAATAAGATAGATTAAATTCCAGATTATCCCTAATAAATACCAGATTTATAAAATACTTTTTATAGAAGAACTTAAAGCTAGACTACTAGAGTATATAATCTATAATGATAAGATTCTTTTAAAGAAGGAGAAAGAATCTAGATTTAGTAAAATCTATAGACTTAATTAAATAGGAAAAGAAGTATTTAATAAATATATTAATGAATATTTTAAGAAACGTTATTTTAAATATTTGATATTACTAGTAGGAAGCTTAATCTTATTTATACTGAAGTAAAATAGTAAGTTATAACTTTATATTAACTATTAATAACTTAATTATATACCTATTAAGAATTAATACTTATTATTACTTATATTGGAATTATAAGACTAACTTTATAGAGTAAATTAGTTTACAGTTCTTAATTTTAAAGAAGCTTATAACTTTATCTAAATTAAAGAAAGTAAAGAATAGAAAACTACTTTCAGAATAAGAAAAAGATTTTATAAGTATCTTATAATATTTTTTAGACTTAATAATATATCTATAATATTCTAATCTATAATTAACTATATACTATATAAATACTTAAATATCTTTTATATAGTATATCTTAATAGTATTCTTATTTACTTAAGGATACTTAAAGAATATAAGGAATATATTTATAAAGTATTTTAGAAACTTTAGTAAGCTAAACTACTAGTTAAACTAGAGAAAAATAAATTTCATATATAATAAGTAGAATATTTAGAATTCATTATTATACTAAATATAATTAAGATATTAACTAAAAAGATCTAGGTAGTTAAGGACTAACTTAGGCTGATAAATATTAAGGAAATCTAAGTTTTCCTTAGATTTACTAACTTTTACTGAAGATTTCTTAAGGATTATATAAAGATAATAATCTTACTTACTAAACTTATATAAAAAGATACTAAGTTTAATTAGACTAATAAATAAGAAGAAGTATTTTAGGATATTAAGAATTAAGGTATTTCAGAATCTATTCTTATAATTCTAAATTCTGATCAACTATTTAAAGTTAAGATTAATACTTCAGACTACACTATAGGAGGATAATTAGGATAATAAGATATAAAAAGGATACTATATTCTTACGCCTTCTATTTATATAAACTTAGTAGACTAGAGCTTAACTACTAGATCTATAATAAAGAACTTATAGTTATTATTAAAATATTTGAAGAATAGAAATTATTACTCTCAGGAACTAAATATAAAGTTCAGATCTATACTAACTATAAGAACTTTATATATTTTATAATATTTAAAAACCTTAATAAGTAATAGATTAGATAGTTAGAATTTCTTTTAGAATTTAACTTTTATATTATTAACTATAAAGGAATAGAAAATAGAAGAGTTAATATATTCAGTTAAAGACTAAACTATAATATCCTAATATTAGAAGAAATATAAATTATCCTAAAAATAGATAAAGATAGAAATTTTATATTTATATAGAAGCTACTTTTAATTACTAGATAAGTTAATATTAATATAACTGGAAGAATAATATATAGGATAATTAGAAATATTTATAGTATATTAGTATATAGATATTAAGGAGTCACTAAGATATTTAAAAAGATTTAATAATATTATAATAAAAAAGTTATAAGATAAGATATAATTAATATAATTAAGAATTATAAGATCTATTTTAAAAGTAAGTTTAGCTAATATAAACTTTATAGTAAATTATAATTTCTATTAGTATTTTAAAAACTCTAGGAATTAATCTCCTTAGACTTTATTATTAAGTTACTAAAGTCACAAGAATTACTTACTAGAGTATACTATAATAATATTCTTATTATAATAGAATAATTAACTAAATATATTTACTTTATTCCCTATAAGGAATTAAGTATAGTAGAAGATCTTATATATATCTTCCTCAGAACTATCGTTAGCTAATATAGATTACTTCAGGAAATTATTTTTAATAGAGATAAAGTCTTTATATCTAAGTTTTAGAAATTCCTAATTTTATAATTTAGAGTGAAATACTGTCTATTTACTACTTTCTATCTATAAACTGATAGCTAGACTGAATATATTAACTAGATCCTTGAAATTTACCTTAGATATTATATTAACTATTAATAAGATAATTAGGTTACCTTATTATTAATAGCCTAATTTACCTATTATAATATAGTAGGAGAAAATACTAAAAAATTACTTTTCTATCTTAATTATAGATTTAACTTTACTATATATAGAGAATCTCAATAGGGAGAATAAGTAGTAAAAGTGATAGTAGATATTTTAAAGTTTTATATTCTCTAGAATAAGCTCCTAAAAGAACTTAAATTCATTAGATAACGAATATATAAGTATATTAATATTTTAAGGATTAGAGGATTAATTTTTAAGGAGGGAGATAGTATCTATCTTAGTAGATAAATTATTAAGATTAAACGACTGAGTGATAAATTAGATTTTAAGAAACTTAGATTATTTCAAATTATTCGTAAAATCTTGAATATTAACTATAAATTGTTACTACTAGATACTATAAGATATTATCTAGTTTTTTATATTTTACTTCTTAAACTAATATTAAAAGGATCTTATATAAAAGATTATAGTAAAGTTAATTTAGAATAAGAATATAAAATAGAATAAGTTATCACCTATATTAATTAACAAGATAATATAGAAATATAATATCTTATTAAATATAAAGGATATAGCTATATAGAAAATATATAGAAACTAATATCTAGCGTTAAATATCTTAAAGCATTTTAAGAATATTAGAAATAATAAGCTAATAAACTAATTATAATATCTATAATTTAAATTAATAGACTAGTTTGTATTTAACATTCCCAACCTAAATATTAACTAACTAAAAAATCTTAAGGAGATAAAATATTTCTATATTTAGGAATATTATATCTTGAGAACTAAAAGTTACTAAAATTATCTACTAAGGGATCTAAATTAATAAAACTCTCTCTAATTCTAAATAAATCTTAATTAGCTCTATTAGGTATACTTAATAACTATAAATTATTTACTACTTAATACTTATAGGTACCTAATATTTATTCTAAAGAATTTTCTAGTATAAAGTTAATACTATCCTCTATATTTACTTCTTATATCTCTCTCTGGAAAACTTCTGACTATCTTTTATAAACTTTTCTTTATATTATATAAATTTGTAATAAACAACTAGCAGCTTCAGTTATCTAAGATTATAACTATATAAACTAAATATAAAGCTGCAGAAGCTTTTTATCTACTTTCTCTTCTTTCTTATCTCACTCCTTCTACTAAGAATTTAACTTTTATATTATATTAAGTTAGTAAGCTGAAAAAATAAAACACAGAATATCTATAAATAGAAGCTATAAGTATCCTATTGCAAGATTTCTTAACTTTAATATATAAATAATATCTTAATAAATTCTTACTAAAGTAATAAGTAACTTTTATATAAAAATACTGAGTGTAAGGTATATTAGGATTAATTAAATAATTTAATATAAACTCCAGTAAGGTAGTATATTTACAATCCTTAACCTGGATCTTAATAGATTTCTGTTTAGAAATATAATTTGATATAGTATTAGTAATATAAAACAGAAGGAAAGAAGAAACCTATACCCAGATAAGGATAAACTACCTACTTATATTAGTCTTAAGAATAAGATTTTTAGAGGGAGATTTAATAATATAACTTATTAGAACTATAAGTCTGGAGAATATTCTGCAGAATATCTAGATAGTTACAGAATCTTTATATATAAGATAATATAGAGATATAGAGACTTTTATTCAGTATAGAAGATTTATAATATAAATTATATAATAATAAGAAGGACTAACTAGTAATAAGTAGTCTATATACTAAAACTAATATACTAAAAGCAGTCTACACTAGGGACTAACTTCAGAATATTAATCTCTAAGAATCAGGATTTATATATAGAATAAACTTAAGTTCACTTAAAATCAGACTTCTATAGCTTTTTAGTAATTAATTTTATAATTATTCTTAGATATTTCCAACCTTATCCCTCAATCCTCTTATTAGACTTATATCTAATTACTGTAAGTTCTGAAAACCTAATCTTATTAGTATTACGATAGTATTATTACCTATATATTATAGCCTTAACTTACTACTAACAGACTCACCTCTGCTAGACCTAAAGCTGGCTGTAATATATAAATACTTCTTAATATAGAGAAAATAATTACTTCTATATACCTTACAGAGATAGAGATATAGAGACTCTACTACCACTTCAGATATCTAGCTATTATATACCTCTATAATATCCTTACTAAAATAGAATATCTAGTTAAATAATATACTCTTAAGATCCTTAAGAGATACTACTACTACTACTAAATATATAATATAGCTTCCTTATAATTTCATTTTAGTATTTAAAAAAATATTAACTTTAACTTTGAAATCATTATTAATATTATCTATATTAATAACTACAGTATACTTTATATTATTAACACTACTATAGTATTTAACGTCACTCAATTTTTACTTAACCTATTAGTAAACGTAATATAGAAAGCTCTCAAAGTATATTAGATTAATATATACTAAAATCCTCCTAATATTATTACTACTAATATAGATATAATCTTTTAATCTAAGAACTTCAGATTAGAGGTAAAAACTATAGGATTAATAGTTTATATTATACCTATTAAGATATATAATAGTATCAGTAAAATAGAGTATTATTATATACTGCTATACTATATATATAAGATCTACTATATAGAACTTCCTATTACTACTTAAGAAGTATCCTTTCAGGTAGTATATAAGGTAATTAATAATATTACTAGTCTAAATAACCTTATACTCACGCTACTTATTTTTAAAATATACCTATACCTCACAGAAGATTTAGTTTCCTCTCTAGATATTATTACTTAAACCTAAGCTATATATAAGGTTATAGAAAAGGTTCACTATAAGTATATTAAGTAAACTATTAATACTATTTTAGTAATATATAATAGCCTTAATACTTTATATATAATAACCTTTCCGCTCCAGACTTTTATATATATATAGTAAAAGAAAAAAAACTAGTAAAAACTATATTTTCTTATTACTATCTACAGTAAAACTTATATTCTTAAGTTACCTTATAGCTCTCAAAAGTTTTAATTAATAGCTATAAAATAATATTTCAAAAGTAATAAATAAGAGATTAATAATAATATAGTTAGAACTATAACTTTATAAAAGCTAGTATTTATAGCTTTATATACTAACTTTCAGCTAAGCTAAAACTCTTTAAGTAATCTAATAGTAAACAGAAGCTTATAATCTTATATAGTTACTCTAATTTTATCTGTAGCTATCTCTAAAACTCTAAATATATAGCTAATATCTTATACTACTTCTACCTTAAGAGATAATAATATCCTCCCCCCTCTAGTAGTTAGTAATATACTATAAGTAATATATAGACTTTAGATCCAGCTGGAAGCTCTAAATTATTTAATATATTGATATATAGTTAGTATACTACCTCTAGAATTTAACTAGAAAGCTTATTTTATAGTATACTCTATAGCTAAAAAGTAGTTAAATTTAGTATTCTTACTTACTCTCTATTTAAAAAGTATAATTATAATATCTAGCTTACTATTTAAAAAGTCAATTAAGAAGGAAGTTAAGAATATTATTAAAAATAATATTATAAACATTTTTTAATATAACTTCATCCTCCACAAAAACTATAAGTATTCTAAGTCTCATATTATTAATAAGACTAAAAATAAAAATACTAATAAGATATATAAGAAATCAAAATTTATAATCTAAAACTTTGGAAACTATAGTAAATTTAAGATTTTAATATAATTACTAATAATCTAGCGGAATAACTAATAGTTAATTTTAACTATAGTTTTAATTTTCTTCTAGCAAGAAGATATAATAATATAACTTTATAATACTACTTAAACTTACATTTAAGCTAAAATAAAGCTTATAAGGTATATTAAAGCTAAACTACCTTTACACCTAAAAGGGTAATATCCTCTAAACTTTATAATAATTATTATTAAATTATTTTATAATCTTACTAAAGTTAGAACTTACTAGTAGGTAATTTACTTTATATACTATAAGAAGAAGTTATAAATAGAAACTTTAATATATAATCTATACCTCCTTATCTTATATACTTAAAATAATATCTTCAGTTTTATTAGTATATAACTTAATAATACCCTTAGTCTCTCTAATATAGTATTTTCTCGCTAAGAGGATAAGGAACTTAAAAAACCTTTATTTAAAGTAAAGCTTAGGATTATACTCTCAGAAACTATATTTCTTATATTTAATAGAAGTATCTTATTACTTTATAGTAATTACTTCTATCTATACTAAAAGCACTAAAAATGAAAGCTTACTTTTATTAATATATATACTATACTTAAGATACTTAAGAAAGTATATATTAAATAATATATATATAGTATATACTTTACCTCTATATACTAACTAGAGGCTCTATTTAGCCTCTTACATACAGCTTAAAAATAATAACTTTTAAGTAATAATATTACTATATTTAATAAATAGCTTAAGTAGTAAATAAAGTATCTTAACTAAAACCTTAATTTAATATTACTTAACCTCTCTAAAATATACTTTTATATTTTTCTTAATAGCTTTTTTGTTAATAATACTAACTTCTTTTCTTAACTAAAATTTATAATAATTCTAAACTAAGAGACTATAACTAATAATAATTAGTTTAACCTCTATAGTAACCTTATATACTACTTATCTACTAAAAGTAAGAAGATTACTAAAAGTATACTTACCTTAGAGATCTATACTATAGTAGTTAGTATAAATTTTATCTATATTATAACTATATTACTTAGGAATATCCTTAAATATTAAAAACTTCCTTAGATTCTAATAATTATATATACTAACTTATACTTACTTTATAAATACTTTATAAAACTTAGTATTACTAAAAAGAAATATTTAATACTTAATATTATAGTATTAAGATAGTTATATAAATACTATAAGCTTTATAAGATATAGTAGATTAATAGAGATAATAATATTACTAATACTTTCATAAAGAATATTCTAAACTATACTCTTAAGAGATTTATTAATCTAAACTATATAACTATCTGAATAGAAGAATAAGTAATTTAAGTAAAGTAGATAAATAGATATTAAGATATTATTTAGGCAAAAAGATATAGATTATAAAAAGTATTATTTTTCATATAAATAGATAGATATTAGAGTATATAGTAAAAAGAAAAGTTACTAATATTAGTTACACTATACTATAGGATATATAGTAACTATATATACTACTATATATATAGCAGTATATCCTCTAGAGCCTACTAGCTATAGATACTTAATATCTAACGCTAACTGTAGCTTAGTAGCGTAGTAATTAGTAAGTAATTACCACACTATAGATTTAAAGCTTTATATGACGCCACACACTATATAATATAGGAATAATAATAACTAATAATCAGAACACCAGTTTGCATCTATATAATGAAATCACATATAGCATACAATTACCCTGACGATTAAACTAATATTTATAGAACCTAAATTCCCCTCTATTAGTTTAGGGAGGCAGAAGATAACTATTACTTTTTCTTCTCTTTCCTTAATTCCCTCTTATTAATAATATTATCCTTATCTAATTACTAATTAGATTAATTAGATAAGCTAAATTAATATATAGACCTCCACTTAAAAGTGGGGATTTAATATATTTTAGCTTAAAAGTGGGGTAACTATAATAATATTATTATATATTAACTATAGTAACTATATAGTAATCAATACTATAGCGATTTACACTACAGCTAACGCTATAACTAACACTATGGCTATAGCTACAGTAATTAACGTTATTAACTAGAGTAACTCCCTCTATATATAACAGCTGCGGCAGTTATACTGCCTCCAACAAAAACGGCAGTTACGCTACCTCCAGTAATAACAGTAATTATACCTCTATATAATCTATAATATCTATTCGAACGCAAGGCACCAGTTACACCTCTACATAAAGTAAGAGTAATACTGGCACTTACCTTCTATATAGTTATAATAATAATAATAATAATAATAATAACAATAACAGCCTAACATCTATATTTACTAAATAGGTATATAATACTGAAAACTTAGATATCTCTAATACTCCTAATAGTAATATTAAGATAGATATTAGTAACTATAATATATCTAATAGTTATAGTAGTAACGATAATCCTAACGATATTAGTAATATAGCTATAGGTTATATTGGTAATAATCCTAATACTTATATTAGTAATAATATAGTAAGTGCTAATAATAGTGGCAGTTACTCAGAATATAACAATTCTGACTAGGAAGGTGGAACCATAAGGGCGTAACTTCTTGTCTTAAACTAGGGGTATTTGTTATATATTAACTTTAGTGATTACGTACATGCGTACAGCCACATAACCAGCCATCCCATCACTACAAAAAGTCTGCAAACAGCAGTCACGCAGGGGCCTTCTTTCCTCCATATATTCATTCATTCAAATAAAAACCACATTTTAGCCATTACAGACTAGTAAAGGCAGCCCAGTCTTAAACAGGCAGTACCAACCTACTGCAACTACTTTATTTCGTAACAATTACTATTTCCTTTTATTATATTGATTACTACTTCTACTAATACTAGTTCCCCCAATAATAATTTCAATTACTATTTTCCTCCCTGTAAGTTTACCTTCTATATTTATAGTAGCTATAGTTATTATTAAAGATAATTTTAATAATAAAGAAAACTAATTTCCCTAAGCTATCATATCTACCTATTTTAACTGCCACTTTAAGTATAATAGAAGTAGCTTTACCTAAAGTTATATTTTAGATTAAAATTACTTTTACTGTCAATATTAAGCAATAAAGTTAAAATATAAGTAGAAATTATATCTCTTTACTATTAGCCTTAAGTTATATACTGCTGGTCGCTTAGTTAACCGCCTAATTACTTAGAGTAATGATATTAATACTACTATTATTTCTACTAGTAATAAGGAAGATAACTTTAAAAGCTATTATATTACTATCTTTTTACCTAATCTTTCTATTCTAGTTTAATATTATAATAAATATCTTTATTATACTTAGTAGATATCCTCTATTTATATTACTATTATATCCACTATTTCCTCTTTCTACACTAAGAATAATATTTTACCTACTACTATCTTTATTCCTAAGTAGGTAATTACTAACCTTAATAGTATTATATAAATAATAATAAATTTCCTTTTCTTTCTTTATTTTCCTTTTTTTCTAAACTATCTTACTAATCTCTTTCTAGTAGAATATTATTATATATTCTAATAGCTATATTATTTTCTATAATTATTATAGTTATATTCTTAATTCTACTGAAACTAATTTACTTATTTATTATTTCTATATTCTTACTACCTTCTACCTCTATTAATTTTCTCTTAGCTATTACTTAATTATCTTTATTTCTATCAAGAATAATAATAAAGAGAATAAAGAGAATAAAAATATATTTACAGATATAGAGGGGGAGGGAAAGAAGGATAATAATTCTTTTACTAAAAGATAGTTTTATAATTCTATATTTATATAGTTTAGAGGCTATTTTATATTCTATTTACAGCTTATATAGCCTTTTATTATTAGTAAATTAATATTAGTATATTACTTTTGCAAATATTTCTATATAATAACTTAAAATATAATACTACCTTATTACTAATAAGGTTTATTAAGAATTCCCAGATTAGTATATTGTAACTTCTCTATTTAACTAATATATTTCAGTTTTACCTTTACCCTAAGATACTTTTTACTATAAAAACCTTCTTGATTTTATACTTCTTCTAGATCTTACTTTTCTTCCTCACTAAAATAAGAACAAAGTTAGAATAGATATCTATATAATATTATAAACGTAAGAAGATATATTCAGTCTATTTAATAGGGTTAATATAAAATATTACGTAGATACCGGGGGGAATATCTAATATAATATCAAGTAGACTTAATATATTAATAGTATAATATTTATAAGCTACTTAGTTAACTTTCTTACTTAGCTAATGTATCTTAATATATTATAAAGAAAGTTAAACCTTATTACTAACTTAAAATCTCTCTATTATTTATTATATTTTATTAGCCTCTATTTTATTATACTACTAAGTATGAGTTATTATAGCTTAAGTTAATATTATATTCTCCTTAAAGTAAATAAGGAATATTAAAGTTTACCCTTAGTTTAAGTTTACAAAGAATTTCTCTATTATAATATATAAAATAAATATTACCTTAAAGTTATTTAGAAGCTTATGAGAACTTACTTTAGTAACAGAAAAGTCTCTATTATTAAATACTAGCTGATATATAGTAATATATAATAGCCAGTCTATCTATAAAAAGATAATATATATTTATAGAAATACTTAAACTTTACGTATTACCTACTTTATTTTACTATCTATCTGGAGGTAGAATAATATTAAGAAAAGTTATTTAACTTCTATAAATTAGTATAATATTAACTAAAAGATATTAACTTAGTTACACCCTTAATTAGTAAGAATTAATATAAGGAAACTATAAAACTGCTATTATATATTCTGGAAATATTTTATATAAGCTTCTACTACGATAAATATTATAGATTCTAACTCAATATATTTAAAAAGTTAATTAGTAATAACTATTAGAAACTTGGAATTACCTTCTATAGTGGAGAGTAACTTTATTATAAAGTTAATTAAAAATTTAAAACTAAAACCTATTAGGAATTAGGAGAGGCTGCAAAAGTCTCTAGTAGTATTTCTAATTCCTATAAGAATACCGGCAGATATTATATACCTTAATAAATGACTTAATATTCCCTAATATTCTATTTAATATTAGTTTCATAAAAGCTTTATAAATATTAAGTTAACGCTAAGGTAGCCTAAATTAAAAAGATTATAAACTATTTAAAGAATTGCTATAATTAGCAGCTTATATTTAGAAACCTAGATACTATCTTAATATAATAATAAATTATTTAACCTTACTAAATAGTTTGCTACCTATATTCTTAAATTTACCTCTAGGGAAAATATCTATACTGCCTATTAGACTATATTCCGGCGGATTTTATATATTAGTATTACTGAAACCCCTTAGTTTCAGAATATTAATAATATAGTATTCTTGAATATTATATATTTATCCAGTAGTTTAGTGGTATTTCGCCAGTAACTATGAACCACCAGTATAAACCCTTCCCTATCTGTATTTATTTCTATTTATTAAAATAATACTATAGAAAGTAACCTAACTGTAGCTATTATATTAACTTATAGAAGGTAGAGAATCTATATTAAAAGTTATAATTTAGTTATATTATCTTATTCTTACCTCAAAGGAATATCTAGATACTTTATAAGATAGCCTGAATAATACTTTAAAATGAAACTAAACTTTAATAGAGTTTCAGTCTACCTAGCTTATTATTTTAAGATAAACTTTAGGTTTATAAAATATTCTAAAATCTTATAGTTAGAAATAATAATAAAAGGTTCTATTATATTCTATAGCTTTACTAATTATATTTTCAAGTATTATATAACGACTAATAGCGTCTTATAATAAATAATATAATTCCACTAAGTTAAAGTTAATTAGACTGAATAGTAAGCTACTATCTACAGAATATCCTCTTTATTATTTTATAATAAGTAATTCTCCAGTATTATCTTCAAATACTCTACCTCTAGTATTATAAGTTTCTCTACATTCTATTAAGCTATAACTAACTTTAATATAAATATAATCTTAAGGATATTAAATACCTTCTAGTAGTTTTTATTTTACTGGAATAAGACTTTCTTCTATATTGGCTATATAAGAAACTTTATTAAGCTAAAGAAGTAATTTACCAAATGATAGTAGAAGTTTATAAACCTAAAGAAGCTTTAAATATTCTAAATATTCTTAGAAACTTTCTACTTCTAAATAACTTTAATTTTCTTAGGATTATATTATATTCTTCTTTCCACCTTAATAATTAAACTAAGATATTTAGTTTTCTATATTAAGAACTTATATTTCTCTAAACTTTAATATTAGCTAGCCTCCTTCAGCTACTCTAAAAGTTAAGTAATTTTAACCTTATAATTAGCCTATAACCTACAGCTATAAATAATTAGATTATCAAGATATATGATAATGGAATTATTAAGAATATTCTAAAGTATTATATTAGTATATTACTAAAAGATAGTGGATATATAAGTTAACCTAAAAGATACAATTAGCTATATAAATAAGCTAAAATATATCTGAAAGACTATCTTATATTTATTTCCCTCTATAATATAGATCTTTTAGAAAACTATCCAAATATTAATCTTTATAAACTATTTCACCTTAGATAATAAATAAAGTATCTTCTTAATTAATAGTAAGAGATAGTAATTATAAGTACTAATAATATTAATAGCGTAATATTTAATATAGAATTACTATTTTCCTTCTAACTTCTTAGCTAAAAGAATAAATATTCCTGCAGCTGAGAAGCTAGTTTATATTTAGCTTTTATTTATTAAGTTAGTAATTTAACGTTAAATCTTAAGGAGATATTCTTATAATATATTATAAAGTAATTCCTAAGGTATATTTAACTTAGTTTTATTTAGATTCTTCTTAAATTATATATAATAATTAAGAATTCCCCAGTAGAGTACAAAACTAGAAGTTTTTTCCTTATAAAATAGATTTATAAAGAAAACATAAATTTTCAGTAAGATAGATACTAGCTACTTTAGAGTTATTAGTAATATAGTAGTAAGAATTATATTTATTTATATTAAGTTAGTAAGTATCTACTTACAACCTCCCTCTTCTATAGTAGACTATATAATTACTAATAGTTTAATAAGATTAGTAAATCCTTCTATATATATACTTTTTAGAATATTACTAATAGCTAATATAATAAAGCTACTAACTATATTTACTCTTATTTTCTTTCTTATGGAATTAAAAATAACTTTTTAGTATTATAATTATAACTTTCTAAAAATAGCTAGCTATATTATATTTAGAGTAATATAAAATAGAATTTTAGGTATCTATTTATCTAGATTAATATAAATTCTAGCTATCCTAATAATAGCTATAATTTTACTAATATCCAGAATAATCTTTAGTTAGTAAGTGTGAAGGGCTGGATTTGGGCTTGTTTAACTGGAAGGTGGCGTAAAATACTGTTTATTTAGAACTAAGGAGTAAAAGAGAAGCCTTCACGAGTGTGTGGAAAAGTCTGTATATATAGTGCTATATGGGGCCCACTGGGGCCCCACTCGAGGGAGGGGGTTGGTTTTAGATACCTAGGTACAGCCTTAGCTGGATATCTAGATATAGTCTGTAATATTACCCCCCTCCTCTCTAACTACCGTCCAGCTGGAGGCTATAGGCTGGGTCTCTATCATTATCCACAATTAGCCTATATATCATTTTATACCGCTCCAGGGCTGCTATATCTGCAACAGTATTAACAGGCTTCTATGTAGGGTTTATATATTCTTCCTATTTAATAAGAACCTCTCATTAGTATCCTCTCTCTACCTAATGCATCCTTATAGTAAGAATGCTTTTAACTAGCTATTTAACCTCCTTATTATTATCTACTAACAGTAGCAGCTAGCTATTAACTATAATCTACCTAGGTAGCAGATTAGTAGTAGCTCTCTAGAGTAAATCTATATAGAACTATAGGTAAATAGACTCTAAGGTATCCAGCTTTATAATATATAGTAAGAAGACCTTCACTACTATATATTTATAATATAGCTAAGCTAGCTTTCAGTTTAGTTTTAGTGACTTATAGTTAGATATATTTAATTATATTTTATTACTAACTTAATATTAATCTGTAGGGGACTAGGTTTTATTTATCTGGGTTTCTAACCTCTACTGGGTGGCAGCTATCTCTATATAGATATATATTATTACTAACTGTATTCTCTCGATTAGCTGGTAGGCTGCAGCCTTACTACTGTTAGGTGGTTCTATATACTCTTTAGTAATTGGGATAAGGTTAATATAATATCTATAATCTATAAAGAAAGATATAATTCCTATTATATTATACTGCTAGTTATAGAGAGCTAACTGTATAATAGATAGTAGATTACTTTAGTTATTCTGAGATTAGTAGGTAAATATCCTTAAAACTGCTTAAATCTTCTAGTTATACTATTTTATAATTCTATTAGTCTATAGATAGTAACTAATACTCAGTAAGTATATAATACCTATTAACTTATAGAATTTCTTTTAGAAGTAATTTACTTAGTTAGACTCTCTATTACTTATAATAGAGTATAATATTCTATAGAACTTATAATAGTAACTAAGGAATTATTAGATATATACTTCTGTTTCTATTATATTTATCTCTTCTAATATAGAGATTTTACTTAGTTGATTGATAATAACCTAGAGGTAATAGCTATTTTATCTTTTCGTGGGGGGTAAGTTAGTAATAAAGTCTATTAATAGATTAGAGTGTAACTAATTAGATACTAGTAGGGGCTTTAGGAATTCCTTCTTAGTTTACCTCTAGATATGAATACCTCTGTATATATTATAGTTATATATAAATTGG
Organism: Colletotrichum lindemuthianum; assembly: GCA_001693025.2. Taxonomy (NCBI): domain Eukaryota; kingdom Fungi; phylum Ascomycota; class Sordariomycetes; order Glomerellales; family Glomerellaceae; genus Colletotrichum; species Colletotrichum lindemuthianum. The sequence continues at coordinate 201,355 of MASP02000132.1, read as the reverse complement.
TGGATATTTTATAATTATCCAGACTAGTAGAACTATTAGTTTATAATCTCTAGTATATTATTATATTTTAGGTAGTCTGTAGGGGAGGAGTTATATAACTTCTGTATTAGTTTAGTCTTAAGCTTATTAAGGAGGCTATTACTCTCTTTACTATTTAGTATTTAAAGTTTTTCTCTGAAAGTAAGTTATCCTAACGTATTAATAGTATATTTAGTAATTTAGACCTTAATATAGAGGTTAGGAGGGAAGTTATACTCTCTTTACTATATTACTGTAAAGATTTATTAATATAAGGAGTCTCTCTTAGTAATATAGTTTTATATCTCTTATAGGTTTAATTTTCCTTTAAAAACCTAGGTATTAGTGATATTTATATACTTTACCTAGAGCTCTGTGGGGATAGTAGCGTCTGGGATAATTTATATTACTTATCCTTATTATTTTTTATAATCCTACTTTTTAGGGGTATCCTATTTCCTCTGGGAGAGGATGTTAGGAGCTACTACCTGAGCGTCCAGTTGATACTTAAAGTAAAAATTATACTAAGATAACTTCTCTACCTACTAGCTTTACCTCTCTGTAAGCTATTATTTCTTTATAAAGTACTTAAAGTTTTTATAGTTAGTGAGGATTTTAAATTTCTTAATATTCTATAGTTTCACTCTCTATACCTGTAAATATTCTAGTATTATAAGGAGTTTCTTATTATAGATTAGGTAATTAAACTCTATGGAGGTTAGGCGTTAGGAGTGGAAAGCTACTGGGTGCCTCGCTCCAGCCTTATCAGTTTAAGTTAATATGCCTCCTAGGGTATACTCTGAATAGTCTGTCTCTACTGTCGTTAGAGTATTAAGGTTGAATATCTGTAGGACTAGTTCTATAGTGAAGAGTTATTTCAGTGTGAGGAAAGCTTCCTGCTGCTTTAGTCTCTAGTTGAAGGGAACTAACTTCTAAGTTAGGTAGTTTAAAGGCTCTATAATAATATTATACTAAAGTATAAAAACCTTATAGTAGTTTATAAACTTAAGGAAACTGTAGATACTTTTTAGTAAGTTAGGGGGGAACTAATTAGTGATAGTTTCTAATTTCTTAGGATTATAAGAAAGACTTTTTCTAGTTATTATAATATACCTAATATACTTAACTATAGTAACTAAGAATTTATATTTCTTAGGATCTAACTTAAAGTTTATATTAGTAAGGTAGCTAAATATCTAGTAGATTTTCTTTTTATATTCTTTTTATAAGCTACTAATATAAATAAGGATATTATTAATATATATTATAATAAAATTATCTAGAAACTATTGTAGGTAGCTGTTAATATACTGTTAAAAAGTAGTGGAGGTATTAGTAAGTCTGAAAGAGTATACTATTTATTTAAAGAGGCTATAATATATCTAAAAAGCTATTTTCTCCTGATCTACTTTATTAATTCTAATCTTATAGAATATAGTAATAATATTAAACTTAGTATACTAATAGGTAGTAGTAATCCTCTAGAAGGTTTCTAATATTAGGAGGAGGAGGTAATAATCTTTTTTTATAATAGTATTAAAGGCTTTATAATCTATATAGAAGTATATTTCTCTGCCTAGCTTTCTTATAAAGAGGATTGAGGTATTAGTAGAGAAGTTATTTACCTTAATAAATTCCTTATTAAGTAAATTCTCTAGGGTTTTCTTAAGTATTAGAAGTTCCTCCTGTAATATATTATAGAGGGGTTCCTATAGGAAGTCTGGTTTCTATTCTTTCTCGTTAGGGATTAATAGGATGCAGTAGTTTATTCCTAGTTAGCTGGGGGGTAGTTAGTATATTGAATCTAGATAGAAAAGATCTGGGAATTCTTTTAAGATATTTATAGGGATATAGTCTCTTAGGTTTACCTCCACTTTTAAAGCTAATATTTTTTTAATATCTACTAGACTAATAGATATAATTTAGTAGGAGCTTAGTATCTCATTAGTATACTATATAGTATACTAATAAATAAATATAAATAAGTTAGTATTAAGTAGCTAAACTAACTAGATCTCTTTAAACTATACTAGCTTATCCTGATATTTTAAGTATATTATTATACTATCTTTCCTATATATTATCTATTAGGTTTCAGTATTATAGATAATATAATTATCCTCTATTTATAACTACTTAAGATATAAGAGTAACTATAAACTCTCTATAATATAGATATAGATCTTCTATATATAGCTACTAACTTTTAAAGTTAGAATAGCTACCCTCTAAGTATTACTAAATAATAGCCTAATAGTATATCTCCTTATCTATTTTTTTAACTTATTAACTAGTAGGAAGTAAAATTTCTTTATAAGAAAGATATTAATAATAATATAAATATTATAGTTTATATTAATAAGTATATTAATAGAGTAACCTCTATTAATTCTAGTCTAAATAGTAGCTAACTATTAGTTACTTACTTATTTTTTTTCCTATTATTTTCCCTATCTTATTACTTCTATCTTAGTTAGCTCTAGAGCCTAACTTTACTTTAAAGTTACTCTTTTCCCGAATTTTTGCTGTTATTAGGTGGGGTAGTGTTGTCCCCCTGGTTGTTCCTAGTGTGATCTGGAGCAGCTGTAGCTTTTGTAACTTTTATGTTAGTTTTCTTATACTCTTGGGATCTATAGTTCCTATAGATATAGTTTTTCTTACTGTATTTAAAGTATTAGTGAGTGTCCTAGCGGTCTCTGGAGCGTTCCTCGGGGGTAGAGGAGGAGCTACTAAAGCTCCAGTGTTATTATTATTCCTTAACTGCCTTAGTTATCATAATGTCACCCTTCGCGTTACAGGCAGCAGGTCTCTAGTGGGGTAGTTAGTAGTATACTAACGCCCCCTTTATATATTTAAACTTCTAAACTATATTTTAAACCTTAAATAACTAAAGTCTATACTCTATAGGAAGGTTAACTATAATAAGTAGCTTTTTAAAGTAGAGAAGTAGGATAGCCTCCAGTAGGGAGATCTAGACTATATCTAGCTATATATACCCTCTAGTGTCAGCTAGAGTTTTTTTAAATTAGGGCAGAAAGGTAGTTAGATATTTATTTTCCTTCTATCTGAAACTTTATAGCTAGGTAACAGTATAGAGCTAACTGTTAGGATTTAAATAAGTTCTATTTAGGTAACCTATAAAATTATTTAAGTTATAGGAATTCTCCAGTCTTCCTACTATATAGAAAATTTTAACTACTTATTAAGAACTAGAATCTAAGTAGGAGTAAATTAAATACTAATATTCCTAATTATTATTAAAAAAATGGTAGTTAATCTTAAGTTTAGCTTTTATCTATTAAGCTTACACTTAATATTCCTTCTACTTATCTAAAAACTTCGGGGGTAGGGAAAGAAGTTTCTTCTAATAGTTAGCTACTAGTGGGGATATAGTAATATTATTAACCCTAAAGGCCGTTATCCTAATAGATATTATTCTGGGGGTTACTGGAGTATCCTGGTGTAAGCTAGAGGTGTCTGTTATAGTAGCTACCTAGGGGTTACCACCTATTATAACGTCTTATTTTACTAATTTATGCGAGAGCTTATTAATCTTCTAATAGGGAGGGCTTAAGGTATATTATAACTACTGCTGAAGTAGTTTACTCACAGGGTTATTATCTGTAGGGGTATCCTGGGGGGCTCTAATATTCTCTATCATTCTTTATATTAGTTGCCTATTATATAGTATTATATCCTAGGAGCTACGCTTAACTAGATTATATACTTAACTAGTGGGGAGCTACGTTCTACCTAACGTTATCTATATAGTGAATAAAACTGAGTTCTAAATATGTGAAGGGCTGGACCTGGGCTTATTCAACCGGAAGGTGGCGTAAAATACTGTTTATTTAGAACTAAGGAGTAAAAGAGAAGCTTTCACGAGTGTATAGAAAAGTCTGCATATATAATACTATATGGAGCCCACTGGAGCCCCACCCGAGGGAGGGGGTTAGCTTTAGATGCCTAGGTACAGCTCTGGCTGGACATCCGGGCATAGCCTGTAATAGTAAAGCTACGGAAGTTTAATAATAGTAAAGTTCTACTATTTTATAAACTTCTTACTAACTACTTTATAATAGCTGCAACTACTATTAATTTAGATAGAAACAAAAAAACTTATTATTTATTAATATAAAAACTAGAAAGAATACTTTATCTATTTAGCTTTATATCTTTCTAGTTTTATCTACTACTATATTAATATTACTAGCAGTTATATTACTTTTGTTAATCTAGTATAGAAGACTAGCAAATAGGTTAAGGGAATTTAACACTCAATAAATTAGAGAAGAATAGGGAATTCAGAATAATATCTAAAAACAGTACTGATATTAGTAGAAATAGTAATAAAGATAGGAAGTTCTAATTCCACTAAAAGTGGGGAACTTCTGGGTATATCTATTAAAATAGAGTTTATTTTCAGAAAGGTTAATCTCATATATAACGGATAAAGAGAAGCTATTTATATATAAGCTACTATATAATCCGTTTATCAGATTTTCTGATATTAAAGTTTAACCAATTTAGAGTATAATTTATATAGATTATATAATCTAAACTCGAATAATTGATTTACCAGAATAAATAAAACATATAAGATTATAAAAGTAAAGTAGAATACTTAGCCCTTATTTACCTAAAATAGAATATTTAGAATAAAAAGAGTAATAGCAAAATACTATAACTCTAACATCCCCCCGTAAGGTAGATAAGATAAATATATTTTATAGCTTAAAAAACGGGTTTAAAAAAAGCAAAAACTCTAAAAACTATATAGGAAAGATAGAGATAATAAATAAAAGTCTGAAAAGCCTAAAACTATAAAAAGTATAAAGGAAAAGACTTTAAGAAGAAAGAAACATCTGAAAAACCTAAAACTTTATATAGGTAAAAAAGAAAAGATTATTCTTCAGAAAATAGATAATTAGCATCATTTTCTTTATGAGAGGGTAGAATATTACTTTTACAGTTATTCTGTAAAGTCCTCTTAATAATATTATTAAATTTAACTCATCCTAAAGGCTTTGTTAAAACGTCAGTAATATTATTATTGATATTAATATAATAGAGATTTATCTTATTATCTCTAATCAGATCTCTCATAAAGAAATAACAAATATCAATATACTTAGCTTTTTTATAGGATTTAGCATTTTCAGTAAGCTTTTTAGCTAATTAATTATCTATAAAGATAATAAGCTTATTAATAATCCTAAATCCTAAAGACTTATTAATAAAATTATAGTTATTAGATAAGTAAATAGCTTCTTTAGTAGTATCTGCTAGAGCTATATACTTAGCTTTATAAATAGATAAAGCTACTATTTCTTGCTTAGTTAAACTATAGTTAATAATATTATAGAAATCCAGGCAAAATATATAAGCTAAAGTGGATTTTCTATTATCAATATCCCTTACCTAATTTGAGTCTGTAAATCTAAATAAATTAAACATATTAACATTATTACAGTTGTAAATTAACTTATAATTAGGGTTTTTTTTAAAGTAACCCTATATCCTATAAAGGATAATAAAATATTCTTTAGAAGACTTTAGAGAAAATCTGAAGTAGTTAGTAATAGCTAAAATAATATCTAGCCTGGTTTTTAAAGCTAAATATAATAAAGTCTCTACTTCTTTTTAATATTCTAATATCTCTTCCTTAGAAGTATTATCCTTATTCTTAAAAAACTTAAATTTATAATCTATAAATATATTAAAATTATAGAGATCTTTTTTATTAAATCTAGTAGGAATTCTATTAGTATATTTAAACTAATTTATTTCTATACCCTTATTCTTTCTGTTAATAACTAAATTATTACCTAAGAAAATATTAAATTCTCCTAAAGTTTGGATTTTTATATTCCTTGTAAGATTACTATATATATACTTAGAAGTAGTAGAATTATTAGTTTCTAATAGTATATTATTAACATAATATAAACTAGATAGCTAAATATTTACTTTTATTAAAAGTAATATTAAGTATAGAAACTTCTTTATTATAAGGAGATACTTTAAAACCAATTTAATATAAAATTAATTTAAAATATAAATACCATAATATAAGGCCCTATTTTAAACTATATAAAACCTTATTAAGTAAGTATATAAAAAGCTAATTCTTATAGTTAATATTAAAAACCAAACTTTTAGAATCTAAATTATAAATATAGCTAGTAGGTAACTTAATATGTATCTTTTTATCTACTTTTATATAAATAAATATAGTAGTAATATTATACTGAATTAAAATCCAGTTATAATAAACAGATATAATAAGTAAATATCTATAACTTTCAGGCCTATAGATAATATTAAAAGTTTCTAAATAATTAATACTAAAATACTAGTTAAAACCTTAAGTAACCTATCTAAGCTTATAAATAGAATTACTAGAATCCTAATTATTAGGTTATATCCTATAAATCTATCTACTTCCTAATATATTAATTCTATTCTTTTTAATAAAGAATAAGGTAGATAGAGATATAATAGTCTAGACTTTTATAAACTTAATAAACTTAACCTCCTTATTTATAACTTAAATCTAGTTCTTTTAATTTTGAGAACTTATAGTATTTAAAAAGTTATTAGGTTTATTAAAAATATTAACAGATAGAATATAAGAGGCAGTATAAGATTTACTATATTTATTGATAAATGAACTATTACTATAGTTGTATTCATTATAGTTAGTATAAAGAAATAAAGATAGAAAATCTTTAACTATGAGAAATACACTTTCTTTATATAAATACTATTTATTGTCTTATTTAACTTCTGGATTTAAAGAAAGAATCTCTATAGATATAGTGGACTTTTTAAAATTCTTAATATCTATAACCCTATCGGGATAAGTTGTAGATAAACCACTTAAATCCTTATTGGGAGAAGAATCTAAGTTTATATTACTATTTTCTACTTTATTAATTAAAAGGAAGTAAAACATCAGTATCTTTAGTTATATTATTATTATTATAACTACTAGACGTAACAGTAATAACTAGATTCTCAGAAGAATTATTAAAACTAAAATAGTTAGACTTAGTCTATAAAGATTAACTAAACCTAGTAATAATAATATTACTAACAATAGATAAATCTTCTTTCTGTTAAGAATTAAATTAGTTTTTAAGAATATTAATATCTCTAGACTATATAGTATTTTAAGATTCAAAATCCCAAACTAAATAGATATTATAGCTAAAAGTAACTATAGCATTCTTTTAAGCCTTAAAGTCCAGCTTTTTAGAATACTTATTCTTAATCTTATAGTAATAGAGACTACTCTAAATCCTTATATTTAAAACGAAAGGTTTCTTATTATTCTTTAACTTATATGGAATTTTAAATTTAGTAGAAGAATATAGTATTCTATTATAAATATCGATAGAAATAATGATAGCTAAACCCCAAGAGTATAAAAGTAAACTAGAATTATAGAGAAAGATTCTAGCCTTATTAATAATAGTTTTTATTACTTTCTTAATTAAACGATTAGGTTTATAAGTATAAAGTGATCTTATATTATAGATAATACTATTATTTAGATAGATAATGTTTATTATTATTATTAGTTATATTAATAAACTCTTTAAAAGCTACAATTACTTCTTCAGAACCTTTAGTTCTTAATAGCTTTCCCTAGCTAAATCTACTATACTTATTAATAAATAAAATAAAGTATTTATAGTAAGTATAGATTTCTGGAGATATAGATTTATATAAATTAGAACTAATATAAATAAAATACTTAAACTTCCTAAAGTTATTAGAATCTTTATTACCTTTATTAGTAAACTTACTCTTAAGGTAAATTTTATAAATAAGTAGTTTATTATTTTTACTATACTTATAACTTATATTATTTATAATATTAGTAAGTAACTTAGGAATATTACTAATATAACCCATTCAACTATACCAGAGTTTCAAGTTATTAATATTATTATTAATAATAGTATTAAGAACTAAATCTTTACCAATAAGAAGTTAAAACTTATAAACATTATTAACCTTAGTTTCTACAAATAAAAACTTATCCTTTTTTATATTTAATAATATAAGTTTATTAAAAAGATAGATAACATTCCCACAATATCAAGTTTAAATTAACTTAATAAATTAATATCTAACTATAGTATATAATAGATATTCTTCAAAAGATATTTAATATTATTTAAAGTAATTTTTAAAGTACCTTTTAAAGTTAAAATAATTTCTTTTATATTACCCCACTTAATAGATTTATTAAGTGCTATTTTATTAACTAAAAAAGAGTGATCTTTAACTATATAAATAATAGTATTAGTATTAATAAAGAAAGAAACAGTATTAATCTTATTATTAAAATTAAACCTTCTAGTATCTTAAATCTTTTCAGAAATCAAAAAACCTAAAATCTTATTAATATAAGAATTTAAAAAAGATTAGGTAAAAGTTATATTTTCAAACTTAATATACTCTTTACTCTCTTCTTTATCTTCTTTAATAATAGTTAAATCAAGTTATATAAAATTTTCAGTTATTGAACTAGAGATCTCTTGAATATTATTTTTATCTATTAAAAGAATATTCACTCTTTTAAAACTATTATTATTCTTATTCTTTTTCTCTTTCTTCTTTTTCTTATTAATAGAAGTAGAGAAAGAAAAATCCTTATTTTTAAAAGGTTTTATCTAGCTAGAAGCTTTTTCAGAATAAAAATCAAAATAATTCTCTTTAATATAGTTAGTTTTTTCATAGTAATTACAGAAGATATTCTTCTATTTCTTCTAAAGCTTTTTAACCTTATTAAAAGACTACTTAGTAACCTTATTCTTTAAATCCTTCTTAGTTATAAAATAAACTAAAGAAGTATATATTTTTCCTCTAAATGTATCTAACATATTAGAGAATAAAGAATCTAACTTATAAGAATTCTTATTAAATCTAAAACTTTAAGTAATAATAGTAATAAAGGGAGAAGCTAATAGCTTACTCTCTATTATAACTATTAGTAGATATATTAGCCCCTAAAGTATAACTTCAGCCCTCCCACTCTCCCACTAACTACTATAGCCAGCCTTAAGTTAATCTAGACCTAAACTCCTCGCAGCTATAGTAACTAGCATACCTACCCTATATTAACCTTTTCGATAATAAATAACTAATGCCTCCTTCTATATTTACCTTACATCCTTATACTCTCACACCCTCACATCCTCACACTATATATAATTCAAATATCTCAAGAAATTTAATTACTACTAACTATAGTTACTCTATTTAAACACTTATTATAACCTTAATATCCACAACCTTAATATCCTCACTATACTCTACCTACCCCTAAGATAAAACTTTACACCTCTAATATAAAAATTCTCTACTACTAATATAAGCTAACTTATAAGCTCCACGTAAGTATAGTAGGACTTAATTTACTCTTATTAGTAAATAATCTTAATATATTAATTAAATACAGCTAATATATAAATAATATTTATATAGATATAGATACTTTTAGTATAACTAAATAGCTTTTAAAACTGCTATAATTATATTACTATAATATTATAAAATATTAAGTAACTAATATTATTATAGTATATTAATATTAAGATATTATCTAATGAATAATTAGTTACTAAAATAATTAACTTAGTATAATAGATTATAGGATAAATATATAATTTTCTTTTAAATATCTACAGGCTGCCTGTTAATTATAGTGTTTAGGATAATTTCAGTAAGGTTTAATTTAATAACCTAATAGTTTTAATTATAATAATTATAGCTAGATATTTCTTTACCTATCTTATACTTCTCTAGTTACAGATAACTATATAAATTTTAAGGAAGTTTTGATTTTATTATAAAGATATAGAAGAATAATAGATTATAGAATACTTAGCTTTTATAGACTTTTTATTTTATCCTATCTTTAAGAGGTTTATAAGAGTTCTTAACTCTATAACCTTAATAGTTACTTTCAGCTATATATATTAAACTTTAGCTTTACTGAAGCTCTTATTATATAGATTATTACTATAAGGTCTTCCTCCACTATAGGGTTGAATATTATAACTAGGGGTATAATTATCTATAATAATAGGTAATTCCATTACTATTTAAACTAGTTATAAGCTAGTATTAGCATAAATACTATTACTAGGTAAATTTTACAGTAAAAACTATATATAGAGTGAAGAGCTTAAGTATTACTATAGGTATAGAGTAAAAATAACTAAATAGTAATAAAATCCTTATAACTTTTATTTAAACTATTTAGAATATAGATAATAATTACTTAATTTAGTAGTTTAACCTTATTATAGGATAGGTTATTAATAAGTTCTTTTATCTTATTAAGATACTCTTCTATAATCTTAAAATTATTAAGAATAATATTAAAAAGTTCTTTATAAGTAAGAAACTTATTTGAAAAACCAGTAAGCTTATAGAACTCTTTTAAATAACTGAAAATATTAAATATATTACTATTATTCTTAATAACTCTTAAAGAACTATCCTTACTCAGCCTCTACTACTTAACTATCTCTTTCCCTAGTCTAGTAGTAAGTTTATTACCCTAGCTAGTATAATTGTCTTATAAATTTATTTAATATTAAGCTAATTAATTAATATTAAAAGTCAGTTAGTAATTAGCTAAAATTAAAGAAGAAATAGACTGTAGAGCCTTATAGAGATAGTTAAAAAGGTTTTTCAGAGATAGATAGATAAAGGGAAGCTTAAAGTTAATTAGTATAATCTTTAATATAATCTAATTAGATATTAGTAGAGATATAGACATTAATATTAATAGGAAATAAAGCTTAGTAGATAAGAAAGTAATAAGAGTATATACGTTAGGCTTATAATCTGTTAATTTAGTATAGAAGATTAGCAAATAGGTTAAGAGAATTTAATATTTAATAAATTACAGAAGAATAGAGAATTCAGAATAATATCTAAAAATAATATTAATATTAGTAGAAATAATAATAAAGATAGGAAGTTCTAATTCCACTGAAAGTAGGGAACTTCTAGATATATCTATTAAAATAGAGTTTATTTTCAGAAAGGTTAACCTTATATATAATAGATAAATAGAAGCTATTTACATATACGCCACTTCATAATCTATTTATAACAGTTTCTGATATTAAGGTTTAACTAATTTAGAGTATAATTTATATAGACTTTAAAACCTAAACTCTAATAATTAATTTACTAGAATAAATAGGAAATATAGAATTATGAGAGTAAAGTAGAATACTTAACCCTTATTTACCTAAAATAGGATATTTAGAATAAAAAGAGTAATAGCAAAATACTATAACTCTAACACTTTACCCCCCAGAAAGTTTCTTTCTGGAAGATTATTCTTTTTCCTTATTATCTATAATTTCCTTATTTAGCTATAAAGTCTAAATATTAATATTTAGAGCTATAGGAGAGTAGGCAGAATACAGCTTATATTTAGTAATAAAGTAATTCTTAGTATTATAGTAAATATAGATATCAGCCTATATACAAACCTGTAAAACTATTAAGTTTACCTACTAAACTTTATATATACTGTAATAAGCCTGGGGGCTATGAGGCTATGGGTGGCTATGAGGCCAACTGGGCCGTACGGAGAGGCTACGTGGCCACTAGCCGTATATAGGGCTACAGCCCTACGTAGCTACGTATTTAACCGTAGCGTAGCAAGCTAGTTACAGCAGCAATTGAAGCTAGTTTTTCCCTTTATTTTCACTACCTTTTTAGTATAGCTATATAACTATAGCTATATGGCTATTATAGTTATTCTTTTATAGGATTCTTTTGTTTATTTTTATTATTATTATTCCACCCTATTTTAATGGAGGTCCATCTAGGGTCTCACTCTATTTTAATGGAGGTCCATCCAGAATTCATACTTATTACTTCCTTTTCATTAAGGCTGTAATAGATAGACACTTCTATGCTATCCAAACGAACCTGCCGCTAGGCTAATAGACTAACTAACCTATTCGCAGACTAACGCTATTAACTATATTCGAATATAACTGTTTGTTTAATTGCTACAGCCCTATAGAAACTATAGATCTTACGGATACTATAGATTATATGGAGGCTATAGTTATGCGGATACTATAGCTTCTGTAGGCTATAGTTATAGTTATATATATAGTGAAAACGTTAAAAATTAACGAAAGTAATAAGAGGGTTAGCTATATATACTATAGCTATATAGGCTACGAAAGCTATAGATCCTATAGATACTATAGATATTATAGATCTTATAGATCCCTTAAATAAACTCCCGAAAATTATAAAAATAATAGCTACAGCTATATTAATTAATTTGTAAGATTTACGACTGTATATAGCTATAACTGCGTATAGCTATAACTATGCAGGTTATAGCTACGTTATAGTTATATATATACTACTCTAGGGTTTTTAAAGTCTCACGAAAAAGAAGGAAACCTGACTAAATATAGCTTTATAGTTACGACGATTTATTAATTATTACGTATAAAAGATTATATTAAAAATACCTAGTTTAAAAGGAAAGACCACTCTGGGGAGGAAGAATACCCCCAGGGGTAGCATATACTCTATATAGCGACTTTAATAGACTTCCAGCTAGGAGAGGTAATACTTATATATACAAAAGTAGTTTACTGGTATAAATAATAAATAGTGTAGCTAAGGAGTTATATATATACGTACGTATAGCTGAGAGCTATAGTTTGAATCCGTTTTTCGACTTTTTTTTTACCCTACAGGGCTAGTTAGGTTTTTGTTTTTGTCTGGATTTTTGAACGTGCGGGGGCGTAAGCTTTCAAAAATGGGGAGGATTGTGATAGGCCTGGGGGCTATGAGGCTATAGGTGGCTATAAGGCTAACTGGGCCGTACGGAGAGGCTATGTGGCCACTGGCTATACTCAGGGCTACAGCCCTATGTAGCTACGTATTTAACTGTAGCGTAGCAAGCCAGTTACAGCAGCAATTAAAGCCAGTTTTTCCCTTTATTTTCACTCCCTTTTTTGTATAGCTATACAGCCACAGCTATATAGCTATTACAGCCACTCTTTTGTAGGGTTCTTTTGTTTGTTTTCGTTGTTATTGTTCCACCCCATTTCAATGGAGGTCTATCTAGGGTCTCATCCCATTTCAACACCCACTATAGTAGCTAATAAAAGCTTAGCTAATATAAGGTTTTAGCTATCTAACCCCCCTTAGTAAGAATAGCCAGTATTATAGTAATATTATATTAGTATTAGAGTAATATAAGCTATATTTATACTAATTATCTATATATTCCCATTCTAGTTAACTAAAACTTTTATCTATAGTTAGAATTAGAAATAACTATAGACCCGCAACTTTATATTAAAAACCTCAAAATATATAGTAATTACGTGGTAATATTAAACTGCAGTATAGTAATTTATTTAGCTAACATTATAAGTAATAGCAGCCATCTGAATTTAGTGTAAGAAGGCTAACTATAAGTAGTTTAGTTAAATATTTTCTACCTAAGTATACCTCCCTATATAACCTATAGCTAATTTAAATTTAATAAAGATTTTTACAGAGTATTATATCTTCTTAAAAACTTAGATATTATAGTGGGAGCTTTTATAGTATTTAGTAAGATACTAAAGGAAGATATTAATATTCCAGCTATATAGAAGCTTCTAGATTATATAGAAGTTACTAATTTATATCTAAATCTTTAGTAAAAGATTAGTCTAGAGAAACTGCTAAAAATCCTCCAATTCTCTAATAAAAACCTAGTTAACCTTAAGCTTATATTATATAATTATCTTCTATATTGGAGTAAAAAGAATATTACTATTAAAGAAAATAATAATTAAAAGAAGCTTCTTCTTTATAAAGAAGGTTTATATAATTCATAAAACTACTCTATAATTTTATTAGAATTATATAAAAGTCGCTTAGAGGATTTAGTTTTTATCTGTAATTAGGTTTATCTGCTATTAGTCTATTGGAATACCTATCAAGGATTCCATAATATTAGTATCTACTATTATTTTTATTATCTTTTATATTATCTATTTAGTTTACTATTTGCTGCTAAGTTAAAGTTAGGTAGGAAGTTTATTAATATTAGAGACTAGCTATAAAAGGTAATTTAGTAATATCTAAATAATATTATAATAAACTTAAAGAGTTTATATCTATAGTGAAAACGCTTTACTAAACTATAGAGATAGCAGCTTTATAAAGCCTGCGTGGCCGTATCTTACATAAGCCCTAAGGCTTAGGTTTGTAACACTTTTATTTATATTAACTTTCCCAAAACAATTCCTACCTTTTCCTATATATTTCCTATTAATATTAAATATATAGAGAAAGTAGTTAATAATACTACTAAATTTACTATCTATAACTCTATTAGCTATAAGGCTACCATTTATTATATAAAATACTCTAATTACAAGGAGGTTAAGAAAAATACTTTCCGCTATTCTAAATATTTAGTAAAATATTTTACACCTAACTCTAAATTTTCTATATTTATAGTTAAGAAGCTACAGAAAGCTACTACCTTTCAGAATGTTTCTGTTATAAAGGCTATTAAAGTACCTTTAACTTTATTAAATTGCAAATATAAGTATATTAAGATTAATAATAAAAATAAATTCTATAATTTATATTTTGACTACTTTCTTTTTCTTACTAAAAGCTAAAGTTATCTTAATATCTACTATTAAGATGTCTATTACTATTATAATTACTATATATTTAGTATTATTCAAAAGCTGGATATAAAAGTAACAATTTACGGTTATAAAACGCTTCCTACTACATACAATAATAAGATAGTTAGATTTATAATTAATACCTTTTCTTAAAGTTTCCAATTTGATTTCTATTTTACATACTTTTAAACTAAGAATACTAAATACTAAAAGCTTTATAATATTATTACTGTTACGTATAATAATTATTATATATCTACTTCTACTATTATTATAGGCTACGTCCGGATATTTAACTAGGGTTATACCTAGGTATCTGAAGTTAATCCTGTTAGAGTTGTAGCTATTTTGCTATTACTCTTTTTATTCCAAATACCCTGTATTAGGTAAATAACAGTTAAGTATTCTACTTTACTCTCATAACCCTATATTTTCTATTTAGTCTAGTAAATTAATTATGAGAGTTAAGGTTATATAATCTATATAAATTATACTCTAAATTAGTTAAGCTTTGATATTAAAAAATCCGATGAATGGATTATATAGTAGCCTGTACGCAAACAGCTTCCGTTTATCCGTTATATATAAGGTTAATCTTTCTGAAAATAAATTCCCTTTTAATAGATATACTTAGTAGTTTCCTACCTTTAGTGGAATTAGAACTTCCTATCTTTATTACTATTTCTACTAATATTAATACTGTTTACAGATATTATCCTGAATCTCCTATTCTTCTGTTATTCATTAAGTGTTAAATTTCCTTAACCTATTTACTAGTTTTCTTTACTAGTTTAACAGATACCTCCAGAGACAATTAAATATAAGGAATAAATAAGATACTATACTTAAGTAGCCGGAAGATTTTCATTTAAAGCTACTTCTTCAGCTAGCATTCTTTAGTTATTTTAAGATACTTCTAAATACTTCCACCTATAGCTATAGAATTATATAAGTTATTAGCTAGAGGGGGTTTCTAAAGTTTAAATCTTAAAAGGACTCTAAAAGGTTATTATAAGTTTGAAAGATAAGTTTCAGCTATAGGGTAAATTAGGTATTAGAAAATACTTCAAATATAGGAAAGTAGAGATTTTTACTCTAGAAGTTTTATAATAAAGGTTATTACTATTATCTATATTTTACTTAGTAATATTTACTTATTTATATACTAAGGTTATTATAATAACTAAAAAGGCTTATTTTGGAAGTTATATTAAATTATACTTCTGGAGTAAAGTTAGGAGAATTTTCGTAAGAAACTTAAAAGTATTAGGTTACTACTAGGTTAATATCTATAAGCTTAATAAGTATAAATACCTTCTTAAAATTAAAATTTAGCTTACTATTTATAGAAACTAATAGCTGTAAGATACCCATAAAATCTATATAGCTACTTTAGTAAATATATTCTTTTAAATTCTTATAGTAATTATTAATTACTTCAATTTTAAGTTACTTTAGTATAATATAGTTAATATTCTTATTTAAGTAATACTTAATAAGGTAGTTTATATAGAGATACTATCCGGTTATTAAAAGCTTAGAAAGATTTACTATCTAAATAAAATACTTTATAGTTTTTAAAGGTTTTCTCCCCTCTAGCAGTATTATTTAGAGGTAGATTTTAAATACCTTAGTTTTAGGTTTACTATAAAAGAGCTATATTGCTAACTTAAGGGTATATTATCTTTTTCTTCTATATTAATAATTATATATTTTTCTTTCCCTTAGAAAATATATCCAAAATATTTATATTATTAGTAAATCTCCAAAAGAAATATTATCTTGAAGAAGGTAAAAACCTATAGTAGTTTCTTAATATTGGGATTATTTAAAAATAAAGAATATAATAGCTATAACTTTCTTAAATAGTGTATATTAAAAAGCTTCTTAAGTATTTCATAAAGTTTATATAATATATTCAATTGTTTAATATTTCCCTTAAATCTAAAAAACTTCTTCTATAGCTTTATTAAGCCTTCTATATGGAAATTAAATACTACTAATAAGATATTAGTTTTATTAATTATATTATAATTATAATAAAGCTAGATATTATCTATATAGCTAGTTAACTATTATGTTTTAACGGGAACCCTAAAGATAATTACTAAGTTAAGGCTAAATGAATAATATAGCATTTTAGTAAAACTAAAAATTTCTACCTTAAGTTTAGCTATAAGGCTGGTAATCTATAGAATAACCTCATTATTACTATAGATATTAGCTTTATAAATAATAGTAAGAATTAAGAAAGCTTTTAGATATATACTATCTATCTTTTCGGCAGTTTTATAGTATAATAAGCTAATATATAGGATACTATTATTACTTTTATAACTAAAATAAAGCTTTTAGCGTTATTATAAGTAATATAAGAAGTTATTTTTATTAACTATCTTATTATTATATTATACGTAAACCTTATAATAAATATCTTTAGTGAAGGTAAGATATATAAACCTTATCTAGCATTTTAAATTTAATATAATAATTAATAAATAGAATACTTGATAACTGCTAAAATAATATAACTATATATAAAGTTACAGTATGTAAATATTTATAACTACTAGTTATAATAAAAAACTTAGTAAAGATATTTTAAAGTTAAGTATATATCCTTAGGAGACCTTATAGCTAATAATCTTACAAAGTCTCTCTAAAGCTATTAGTTTAATATTTTTATTGCTTAGATTAATATAATAAATTAGTTAAACTGCCTGAAAATATAGTAAGAGGAGAAACTTTAAGAGACGCTATTTATACTAATATTTAAAGATCTTAATAAGGTTTTTAACTACCAGTTAAAACTTATAAACTCTAAGTTAAGTAATAATATAGTTAAAAAACAGCTTGGGAATACCTAAAATATATAAAGTATCTAGAGGTATCCTTAGTCTAAATGATAAGAATATCTCAATAGCCTATAAATAATACTACTTTTTTGGTATAGGGGTAGATATTTAATAAAGGTAATAAGACTGTAAAAGAAGTTTCTTATAAAATATAAATAGAGTGTTTAAATTAACGTTATTTAAAAGGGTTAGCCTATAGGTATAACCTTTAAGGCTGGAGGGGTATATAAGAAATAAAATATTTAAGTGTTAGAGTTTATATTATTTACGCCTCAGGCACTTATAGTATCTCTATAAGCTTCCCTCTACTTAAACTAGTTAAAATAGAGCTATCAGGCTACAGCAGAGAGGGGGGGCACCGGGGGCCTATTAGGTCCCCCATAAGAGAACACCGGCGCCCGGAATAATGGTTATTCCGGGCGGCGAGGTTTAAATACCAGTACGGAGCAGCAGCTAAGTGAGGGGAAAGACAAGTTCGAATAGTCATATAGTAGAACGCCTACCTATTTAGAGATCCTATCACTTAGTATGAATTCAGCCTGACATATTCAAACTTCTACCTACTCTTAGGTATACTAACTAGTGGGATTATAATAGTATTATATATATAAATCACTTAAGTGTAGTATACTATTAATAGCTTGGGAGAGTTAGGTATAGGCAGAAAACTAACCTCTATAGTAACTAATAGTAACATTAACGACCCTGGGGAGTAGTAGCCCCCCCAGAATAATAGTAACCTTTCTAAAGTAGAGCTTAATTAATTAATTAAGAAAGAAATAATAAAATTAAGAAAGAAGCGGAAGTTAGAAAAGCTGATAGCTTTAAGAAAAAGAGAAGATATAGAGGAGGGGACCACTAAGAGCCCTATTATTCCTAATCTAGAGCCTAAGAGGTAGAGAGGAAACCTCTTAGTGAAACAGCTTACCCCTATTTATTATAAGGGAAGTAGCTAGTCTAATTTTAATAACTTTCTATTTAAACTTAGAGGATAGTTTATTATAGTAGAAGATAACTTTATAGTAGATAAAGATAAGATTTAGTATATAAGTTTATACCTTAAGGGTATTACCTCCTACTACTAGATCAAGTAGATCTCTATTATATATAGCAATAATATTAAGTAAGTTACTTAATCAGCTATAGAGGAGTAGCTTAAGTTAAGTATAGATAATACTGACACTAAGGTTATTACTATATCCACCCAATTAGATACTATACAGTAGAGGGTTAGTTAAACTTACCAGTAGTTTATTAATATTTATAAAGTTATTAAGGCTAAATACCCAGACATCCAGCTAGAGAGGCTCCATATTATCAATATTATTAACTACTTACTACTAGAGTTAAAGAAAGTGATTATAATTAGGAGCCTCCTAGTAACTTACTAGGAACTAAACTATACTACTAAATAGGTAGAGACTATTAAATAATCTATAAGTAAGTTAATTCTAGTAGATCCTACCTATAGGATACCAAAGCAGAGAAGCTGCAGACTACTAATAATGTTAATAGTAATCCCTACTAGAGAGATAAATAGTGAGAATCAGTCTAGGGAGCAGTCTACTGCTATAGTTATATCACTTAAGATTAAGCAAGAAAGTATCCTACAGGCTAGAACTATAGCCTCCAGGAGGCCTCTAAAGTGCTATAACTGTGGTAAGATAGGCTATATATCTTACCAGTATAAAGAAGATACATACTACATATATAAGGAATCTAGATATATAGGAAGGCTCTGTCACTCAGTAGTAACTGGGGTTAATAATATTTAAATTCTGTAGGATCCGGAGCTTTACTAACATTTTAAAGCTGAGGTGTTAGTTTATACAGGGAAGAGTTAGAGGAAGGGGAAAGTATTTATTAACCTGGGGGCTAATAAGAATATTCTAGGTTAGAATATATTATATAATACTAAACCTATAGAGGTTAGTAGAGGGCTAGAGATATCAGGTCTCTAGGGGGGAGTAGCATCTAAATATAGAATATATACTATAGTTATAAAGATTATAGATAACTTTAATATAATAAGGATAAAATCTTACATATTCTAAATAAGTAAAGCTAGCGAATATAATATCATCCTAAGGATCCCCTGGGGTAGAGAGGTGAGGCTAAACCTGAAGTAGAAAACTCTAAGCTGGATCTATCCTTTAGCTATCAGTAATATCAAACTAGTATATAGAGCCAAAGTAATCAACAAAACCAAGAGGTAATCTAAGTATATACTAATAATCTCAGCCCTATCAGTATTAATAGAGGGGAAGCAGCAGGCTACATAGCAGTAACCTAGAGGAGATACAAATAAGGAGAAAGACAGAGACGCCCAGTTACTACTAGAATACTGAGAGTAAGCCTATATTTTTAATATAAAGAAGGTAGGTATACTAGCAGAAGAGGGTACTTATATGTATGCAATAGAGCTGGAGAAGGGTAAGGAGCTCCTATAGGACCCTATCTACCCTCTTGCAGAGAAAGAACTAGAGGAATTATAATAATACTTAGCGTCAGCACTGGAAAAAGGATAGATTAGGATATCTTAAAACCTAGTGGGGATGCTAATTCTATTTATCCTGAAGAAAGGAAGCAAACTGAGGCTATATATAGACTATAGAGAGCTTAATAATATTACTATTAAGAACTGAATACCTCTGCCTCTTATTAGTAAGATCTTAGACCAGCTAGGAGGAACCTCATAGTTTACTAAGCTGGATCTGAAGGATATATACTACCAGGTGTATATATAGGAGGGAGATAAGTAGAAGATAGTATTTAGGATATAGTATAGGTATTTTAAGTATCAGGTTATACTATTTAGGCTTATTAACACCCTAGTAACCTTCTAGGTATATATTAATAATACCTTAGTAGACCTTATGGATATTATCTATATTATTTACCTAGATAATATCCTAATTTTTATAAAGATAAAAGAGGAGTATATAGAAATAGTAAAGAAAGTACTTAGCTGATTATCCACTATAGGGCTCTATATTAATCTAGAGAAGTATAAGTTTCATATACAGATTATTGAATTTCTAGGTTTTATAGTCTCCCCTAATAGTATTACTATAGAGGAGGAGAGAGTAGTAACTATTAAGGAATAATTAGTACCTACTAGTATTAGAGAGATCTAAGTTTTCTTGGGATTCACAGAATTCTACAGGAGATTTATTTAGAATTACTCTATAGTAAATACTAGACTTACTAATTAACTAACTAAATAGGTAAAAGGGGAAAATATAATAACCCCCAGAGTGATAAAAGCTTTTAAGAATCTAAAAGAAAAATTTACTAAAACCTCTATTCTACATTATTTTAACCTAGCCCTGCTAATCTAGATAGAGATAGACACCTCAGATTTTACTATAGGGGTAGTAGTGATCCAGCTAGAGGAGGGTAAATAGTAACTATTAGTATACTTCTCACAAAAATTAAGAGAAGCAGAGTTAAGATATAGAATACTAGAGGTAGAGCTACTAACTATCTATAAAGTAGTATTTATATAGAGGTATTACCTCTTATACTCTTAATATAAGATTACTTTTATTACTAACCACTTAAGTTATTAATATCTAACTGTAAAACTCCAGCTTAATAGTAGATAAGTAAAACTCCTGTAAAATATATTATTATTTAATTATATTATTAATTACTAGCTGGGAAAGTAAAATCTAGCTAATAGTCTCTCTAGATAACCTAACTACTAACTGACAGAAAGAGAAATTTAGAATACTAAGATAGCTTTTCTTAAAGACTTCCTAAGCTAGTTTCCAGACTAAGTGGTAATAATATCCCTCTAGAGCTAAGAACTTTAAATAAATCCTGAGAATCTTATCCTAGAGAAACTAGAAAGGATATTAAAAGAGGAAATCAGAGAGGTATAGAAGGAAGCTACTATAAGAAGAGGAGAGAGATTATAACTAAAAAGTAGTAGGTAATTCCTTAATAATAAGGAAGAAGTAAGATTCTAAAGTAAGTTAGTTATTCCAGATAGTTACCAGCTTCAGGTTAATCTACTAATAACTTTTTATAATAAACCTCTAGGAGAATATCTAGAGGTTACTAAAATACTTAAGAAGTTAAGCTAAATATACTAGTGGAAGTTAATAAGAAAAGATATTATAGAATATATATCCTAATATGCAGTATACTAAAAATTAAAATCTAGATATTACCTCCTATATAGTATATTAGTATCTCTACTAATACCTAACAGCCTATAGTAATATATTAGTATAGATTTTATCACTAAATTGCCTAAGTTAATAGGGTTCTTAGGGAAAAACTATAATAATATCCTAATAGTTATTAACTAATTCACTAAGTATACTCTCTACTTACTAACTAGAGAATCCTTAATAGCAGATAAACTAGTAACCTTACTGGTAAACAATATTCTCCTAAAGTATAGAGTCCTTCAGACTATTATATTAAATCAAGAATTACTATTTATAAGCAGATTTTAGGTATTTATTACCTACTTACTAGCTATTAAATAGAAACTAAGTATAATATACCACCCCTAAACAGACAGTTAAATAAAGCATTAAAATCAGAATATAGAATACTTCCTAAAAGTAATAGTTAATTTCAATCAGGATAACTAAGTAAAATAGTTACTTATAATTAAGTTTATCTATAATACCTCTATTCATAATACCACTAGAGTAACACCAGTAGATATTTTAATAGGCTATTTACTAATAGGACCTTATAACAATATTCCAGAGGAGGTTAAACCTAAAGCTATCCTAATAGTAGAGGAGAGAGTGAGACACTTTCAGTCACATTACAGGCAGCTTAAAGCCCTACTAAAGGAGGCAAACAAGAGATATATAAAATAGTATAATAAGAGAAGGGGATAGTTAGACCTTAAGGTTAGCAATTATATATTACTATCTACTAAGAATATTAGGCAAAAGTGACTAGCTAAGAAGCTATCTGATAAATACCTAAGGCTATTCAGAGTAATATAGGTAATTAATAGGGAATAAGTATTTAAACTTAACTTTAAAAAAAGATATTAGATTTATAATATCTTCTCCCTATTCTAATTAGAAAAATATAGAGGAGAACTACTAGAGCCCCAGGTAGTCCCTATTAAAAATCTAGAAGATAATATATATAAAGTTAACTATATTATAAATTATAAAAAACCTTAAAGGAATTAATAATACTTAGTTAAGTAGAAGGGATATAGAGCAGAGGAAAACTTATAAGAACCTTAATATTATATCTTAAAGAAGTTAAGATCTGAGTATAAGGTAGGTATCTAAAGTATCACTAGTGGATCACAGGAGGAGCAGCAGAGTTAAGTTATTAGCGAGATAAGGCTGAGAAGCTTATATTAGGCCTAAAGGCCAGAAAAAAACAAAATAAGCCTAAAGGTAGTAACTAAACCCCAAAGGGAATATAAACGTAAGGTATTGGCGGGGGAGCGGGGGGGAACAGGATCAAGCAGCTTCATTATTATTGTCGCTTCTACTAGCATTATTACTATTGTCGTCACCCCTCTCATCAGAGTTCTTAAGAGAGGGTGAATAGGAATTAAAATCACTAGTATGCTATAATAAGAATATTAGGAGAGAGGGAGTCACTAGAGGGGTACTGGGGGAGGAAAAAAGCATTAATAACATAAAAATAAGTTAAAGATTACTCTAGAAAAGTAGTCTGGAAGCCTATAAAGGCAGCAGTCTGGGCCTTAATAGTATGGGTTTACATCTCCTACGTCAGGCAAAAAGTAGTAGTAGCCTGGAGGTCTCACTCTAAGAGGCAGTTTTACCGTGAAATAGTAGAGGTTATAGCCTCAGTAGCTATAACTTAACGCTCGCAGGTTAGCTACTCAGCCTCCTTATCCTCAGCCTTACATTTAGCATCAGACTTATTAGTATAGGAGACTTTAGCCTGGAGGGCCTTCTTAGCTATAGTCTACATTTTAGCAAGCTTCTCCTATAGAACTAGTTAGTAGGGAGGCACTAAAGGTTAAAAATATAAAAAATTACCTCAGTTTTATAGGTAGTAGTGAGGGGGTTAAGTTCTAATAAAAAATTATTAAAAAGATAGTAGAGGACTAGAGTGGAGGAGGTAGTAATATAAGTAACCTAGGAAATATTAGAAAGAAATTCTTAGCTACAGAAGCAGCTCACAAGAGGGGAGATAGAAGTATACTGGAACACACTCCTTACTGCATATAGTAACATAATAAGAATATTTATTATTAGTGTTTAAGATAGTTAGAGTAATAAGGATAGGGAAGCTATAGAGACCTACTAGTAGTCTCGTAGTAGAGATAGAATATTAGGGTAGAGCCCTAGGGATTCCAGCTAGCTAAGAGATAGAGGTAGTAGTAGTAGGGGATAGGATATATAAGATCAGAATTATCGTTATTATTAGAGCTATTAGTGGGCAGCTGCTTGTAAGTAGCGTGAGAAGATTTAGTTACTTCCTTCTTTAGAGCAGGAGGAGGAGGTAGAGGTAGGGTACTAGCAGCAGTAGGGATAAATATTATATTATTATTATTATTATTAGTATCCTGAAAATAAGATTATTAATAAAAGAAAATAGTAGTTATATCTATAAGGTTAAGAAATTAAATAATAAAAATAGTTTTTACTTAACTATAAGTAGTTAAGAGTTTCACTAAAATAGAAGGTATATAATTTAATAATAAAGAGGTTACTTAGAGGTTACTAGAGGAGGATAATAGAAATAGTATAGAGGATAATATAATTCTCTAAAACTGAGAGAACTATAAAGTAAATAATACCTAAATCCAGATACTGAAAATAGTATCCTACAAAATAGGAAGGAATAGGAAACCTATTAGTAGTTACTAGAGAATATTTAGGAGGATATCTCTAAAGAGAGGAGAGACTATAAATATAATAGATGTAAAGTCTCTATAGCTAGAAGTGAGGAAGAAGCCTTTCTAATACTCCTATAGCTAAGGAAGATAGGTTACCCTAGGGGGGGTATTAGGTTAACTAAAGTGTAGCTATAGTTAGAATATATCTTAGGAGGCTGATGTTAGCTAGAACCTAACGTTAGGAAGCTGAGATATAGAGCTTAGAATAGACTTCTAGGTTCTAACTAATAAGGAGTATTAGAGGGGAAGTAGAATGCTACTTCTCTATACTAGACTTTAGTAGTTAGGTCCTGAGGACAGAATCTCTCAGAGGGGGGATTATATCAGGCTACAGTAGAGAGGGGGGGCATTAGGGGCCTATCAGGTTCCCTATAAGAGAATACTGGCGCCTGGAATAATAGTTATTCCGGGCGGTAAGGCTTAAATACTAGTGTAGAGCAGCAGCTAAGTGAGGGGAAAGATAAGTTCAAATAGTTATATAGTAGAATACCTACCTATTTAGAGATCCCATCACTTAGTATAAACCCAGCCTAACAAAAGCCTTATGTAGTATATATAGCTATATTTAGTTATATATAATATATACTAAATTTTGCCTTCTAATTATATATAATACTTCCTTTTCTTTATATAATAAATATACCTTCTATATTTATTAGCTATTATATTAACTAATTGCAACTACCGCCTGAAGTTTCCTCTATTTAAATAGTTCCTCAGCTTCAGTTTATCTATAAAGTTTATAAGGTAAAAGCTAACTATCGGATGCAACTACCTAAATAGAACCCCGAGAGGTATATAATTTAGCAATAAATTAGAGACATTCAATATAACCACTATAATTACTATCTCTATATTCTTAATAAAAGCTTTAATATAAGTTATATATTTAGTTATTATAATTTTAATTTATACTAATCAATATAGATTCCTTAGGATTATTAATATCTTTAAGTATATATTAAGATATTATAGAGGAAAAGTTTATAGTAGTAATTTCAGTAATTTATAACTAGTTATAAGTATCCTAATATATTACTATAAATTAAAAAAGGCTGATTGGTATTTTAATATTCCTTAGTATATACTTAAGAGGTAGTTGTGAAAGCTAAAGTCTATATATTATTTAAGAGGAAAGATTTTCTAAATATATATTAACTTAGTAAAAAGGTTTTCTAATATCTTCCTTTATATTTTATTTAAGCTATTAGTAATAATACTTTGAAATATATCATAATATATTAGTCAGTAAGATAAGTTTACTAACATTTATTACTTTTGAAGTAATTCCTAATATAGAAAGCTATATTAAAAAATATTATAGAATTAAGCAACTTACTAAAATAGTTAAAATAATATATTAAAATCTAATTTCTTAATATACTTAAAAGTACTTTAGCCTATATATAGTTAGAAATATTTAACCTTAGATAATAGTTTCTAAAAATATAAACTTTTAATTTAAAATAAAATAGAGAGTTTCTTTATACTTTATCTCTATTACAGGCTATGCCCGGATGTCCGGCCAGAGCTATGCCCAGGCATCCGAAGCTAACCCCCTCGCCCGGGTGGGGCCCCAGTGGGCCCCATATAGCACTATATATGCAGACTTTTCCACGTACCTGTGAAGGCTTCTCTTTTACTCCTTAGTTCTAAATAAACAGTATTTTGCGCCACTTTCCAGTTGAACAAGCCCAGGTCCAGCCCTTCACAATCTCAAACTTATATATTATTAGGAAGTTAGTGATATTTCTAGCTATTAGTATATTAGTAGAGAAAGATTCAGTCTCTTAATAATTATTCATAAAGTTAATATATAGAAAAGAAGCTATAGGGGGTGAAAGAGAAAGTTTATATTATTAATTTTCATTATAAAAAGATTATTAGTTTTAGTAACCTTGAAAATCTTATTATTTAAGTTATTCTTATTATCAAAGAATTATATTTACTATTAATAATAATGGAATAACTATGAATCTCTCTATTTATTAACATACGTTTTGGGACTAATTCCTTAAGCTAACGAGATAAGTATTTGGTTCTATAAGTCTTTGATGGATTATCTTTTATTATTACTTTTAAAAAGTAAAATATATCTGTTAGGTAGAAATCATATCTTTACGGAAACCTAGTTAGTTTTAAAATAAGTATTATAGAAGCTTATAATTTTATTACTATTTCTTAAATTTCTTCTTTAGTTTATAGAATAAACTTATCTTATAGTTTTCGTTTATAAGAATTTAGTTAGTTTATTTAGCTTTTATATTAACCTTAATATTATAGATAAGAAAAGTATTTTATTTAGTTACTTTTGCTTTATACTGGTGGTGGTATCTAAACCTTTTACCCTATATATAATTCTAACTATATAATATACCCAGTAACAGCATTTATATTAATACTACCTTACAACTAATTTAGATTATAATATAATTACCTATTATTATAGATAATTATATCCTCAGTTATAAAGTTTAACTTTATAGTAAAGAAAGACTTTATAGTAATAATCTATATAGTAAGAATCTTAATAAAACTAAAACTTAATATATATAGCTAAAGGTAACTACTAAGGTTATAAGATTGAAAACTTTTATAAACCTCTTAAAGATAGAAGAAAATAAAAAGCCTATAAAAACTAACTATTTTATAATTTATTTTCTTTCTATATTTGTATAATAAAATTAAAGTCTCCTTAAACTCTATAAAGCTATTTATAACTAAAAGAATATAAAATAAGTAAAAGAATATTTAGCTATAACTACTATTTATAAGACTATTAGTTTATTAAACTAAGCTTTACTAAACCTATTCTAAATACTATAATTAACAGGCAGTATATAGATATTCAAAAGAAAATTATATAGTTATTCTATAATCTGCTATATTAAGCTAACTATTTTAGAGATTAGTTATTAATTAGAAAGTATCCTAATACTAATATACTATAGTAATACTAGTTACTTAATATCTTATAATATTATAGTAATATAATTATAGAGATTTTAAATACTATTTAGCTATATTAAAAGTATTTATATTTATATAAATATTATTTATATATTAGCTAATATGGTTGATAAGCGAGCTGGACAGACAAGCAAGCTGGACACCTAACTGCGACTAACCTATTTTCTACCTTACAACCTACGTAATACTATAATAAAATAATAATATTACAGAATAAAGAAGCTTAATTAACTTTAGCTTTCTAGGCTATCAATCGAACTCCAAATCTTAGTATTCAGGCTGCAGCTAAAATCTATTTAGTACTATATTTAACTTTAGCTACCCAACTAAAAAGTATCCTATTATAATATAATACTACTCCTAACTCACGGAATTTGACTGCGTTTAAAGAGGAGAAGCTAGTTAAGTATATTCTTAATCTAGATTCCTGATTATTTCCTCCCCATATTAGTAGTGTGGAAGATATAGTTAATTAACTACTTACTGACTATAATATACCCCCTGTTAGGAAGTATTAGGCTTTAAACTTCATTGAATAATAACTATAGCTTTAGATATACTTTTTTCGTAAGTATAACTATAAGAAAGCTTAATATAAAGATCCAGATATGATAAATATATAGTTTCAGCTTATAGTGAATATAATTATAAAATATGGTATTATAGACTTAGATATCTATAATTTCGACGAGACTGGGTTTATAATAAGCTAGATTACGTCTGGAATAGTTATAATAAATACTGAAAAGCATTTAAATATAAAAATAATACAGCCTAGAAACTGAGAATAAGTTATAGTTATTTAGACTATTAGTTCGTTAGGTTATAGCGTTCTGCTATATATTATTATTTTAAGGTAATATTATTTCTCCACCTGGTATATAGAAATAAGTTTCCTATATAATTAGATTATTATAACGTCTGAAAATAGATAGATAATAAATAAAAGAGGCTTAGATTAGCTTCAGTATTTTAATTAGTATATAAAACTATATATAAGTAGTAGATATTACCTCCTTATTGTTGATAGTTATAAAAGTTACTATATAGCTAACTTTAAGATATATTATAAGGAAAATAATATTATTATATTTTATATATTAGCTTCCTCTTCTTATTTACTTTAGCTTTTAGATATTAGGTATTTTAGGTTACTAAAGAAAGTATATAGTTGATAAATTGAAGATAAGATATACTAAAGTAATATCTATATTATAAAGAAAGATTTCTTTTCTATATTGTATAAGATTTTTATATAAACCTTTATAGTTAAAAATATCTAGAGAGATTTCAGAGGGGCTAGGCTTATCTCTCTTAATATAGAAAGTATACTATTAAAGCTTAATATTAAGTTATATATTTTAATACTTCTAGAGCTCCTCCTAATAATACTCTCTATATAGATTTCTTAGATACTAAATAACTTAATAGAAGTATCTTCTCAGTTTAAACTTATTAAGAAGAGAATCTCCCACTATTAAAATAACTTACTAACTTTAATAATTAAAGCTATAGAATATTTATTAAAGGGGGTATATAGATTTATATACTAAATTATTTTATTAAGGTCTGAAGTCTAGATCCTTTAAGAGGAGAATAATCTACTTAGTAGATACTAAAGGATTAAGAAAATATATCTTAGATAAGGAGGAAGTTTTACTATAGCTGAGATAGAAAACCTTCAATTACAGAGAGAGGTTATAGTTTAGATTAAGGAGGAAATATACTAAAGTAGTAGTTACCAGCTGAGGATAGAGATAGGTTAATAGTAATATAGCGTCTGTAGAAATATTAGTTATAATATATAAATATATTAATTTACTGAAGAAATATCTGAAGAAGAAGATCTTAACTAGTTTAAATTTAATTAATTTCGTAGGTATTATATATCGGTCGGAAATATAATATAGTCGCAGTTGGGTGTCCAGCTTGCTTGTCTATCCAGCTTGCTTATCAACCACGTTATATATAATATATAAAGATTATTTACTAACTAAAGTAAACTAAATTCTACTATATATACGTAAAGTTTATTAGTAAACTTATATTAAAAGTAGAAAGTATTTAGTTACTTTTACTTTATATCTATAGTAATATCCAAGCTCTTTACCTTATATATAGTTTTAACTGTAAAATCTACCTAGTAATAGTAATTATACTAATACTAACTTATAACTAGTTTAAATCGTAATAGAATTACGTATTATTATAGATAATTATACTTCTAGTTATAATATTTAACTTTATAGTAGAGGAAAACTTTATAGTAATAATTTATATAGTGAGAGCTTTAGTAAAGCTAGAGGTTAATATATATAGCTGAAAGTAACCACTAAGATTATAGGGTTAAGAATCTTTATAAACCTCTTAAAGATAGAATAAAATAAAGAGCCTACGAAAGCTAAGCGTTCTATAATCTATCGCTCTTCCGTATCTTCAGTGGAAAATATTTATATTAATAGTAGAAAGCTTTTATATTAGAAATATAACGCTTTATCTAAAAGGTAAGAATATTAAGATTATAGATATTAAGATTATAATAAGTATTTAAACTAAGCAACTATAGTTAGTAGTAATTAAATCTCTTAAAATATTTAAATTATATATAAGGTAAGAATAAAAAATATAAGGTTAATATAGAAGAAGCTATTAGTTATTTATTATTAAAAAGATTAATACAGGGTAAATATATTAGCTGCTATAGCTATAAGAAATTTAGCTTCAGATTAAGTTAAGGTCAGCTGCAGTAGTTAGTGGGGGTGGAAGGGCTAAGGTTAAACTTCAGAGGATAATATATCCACTAATAATTATAATAGAAAGTAAGCTATTAGCGTCTTCCGAAAAGTATTTTATAAATACTAAAGTATCTATTTATTAATAATAGCTTATACTTCCTCTAGCTACTTTTGAAAATTATCTTTAAAGAAATGTAGAAGGTTTCTACTAAAAAGATAATTACATATATATATTATTATTATTAATGAAATATAGCTAATATATAAATAATATTTATATTAATATAGATACTTTTAGTATAGTTAAATAATCTTTAAAGTCTCTATAATAATATTCTTATAATACTATAAGGTATTTAGTAGCTAATATTACTATAATATATAAATATTAGAATATTATCTAATTAATAACTAATTTCCAAAATAGGTATCTGAATGTAGCAGATTGTGGAATAGTTATATAATTTTCTTTTAAATATTTACAGGCTGCCTGTTAATTACAGCGTTTGGAGTAATTTTAGTAGAATCTAATTTAATAAACTAATAGCCTTAATTATAGTAGTTGTAACTGAATATCTCTTTACCTATTCCATACTTCTTTAATTACAGATAGCTATATAAATTTGAAGGGAATTTTAATTCCATTATTAAGATATAATATAGAAAAGTAATAAATTATAGAATACTTAGCTTCTAGCTTTTTATTTTACGCTATCTTTAAGAGATTTATGAAGATTCTTAAATCTATAATCTTAATAGTCATTTTTAGCTATATATATTAAGCTTTAGCCTTACTGAGGCTTTCGCTATATAAATTATTACTATAAAGTCTTCCTCCACTATAAGGTTAAATAGTATAACCGGAAGTATAATTATCTATAATAATAGGTAATTTTATTACTATTTAAACTAATTATAAGTTAGTATTAGTATAAATACTATTACTAGGTATATTATATAGTTAGAACTATATATAGGGTGAAAAGCTTAAATACTACTACTGGTATAAAGCAAAAGTAACCAAATTATTATGATTTATACTATTTAGTAATTAATTTAGTTAGAAATACATTTTACAATAAAATTAAAAACTTGTTTTTTACTAAAGATCTTACTTTTAAGAAGAAACTTTAGTTTTATTAATATTTCTATTTCTAAAGAAATTATATTACTTAGTATATCAAGGTTTTTGAAAAACCTTCTGAAGATTCTCACTAAGTTTTATATTTTACTTATTATTTTTTAACTATAGGGAAACTATAAAAAAATAGAATTTAAAAGAGAAAAGAAAGGCAAATTTTGAAAATTCTATTTTTACTATTTACTATTTCTATTTATTAATATTATAAAATTGAAGTTTAATTTTAGAAAAAGATATTACATATTAGTTAAATAAGGAAAGAAAGGGAAAGCAGTAGAGAAATATAGAAAGAAAAGGAGAAATATAAAGAAATTCAGAAAGGTTTAGAATATAATCAATCTCTTTATAATAGAAATTTAGCAAGTTTTTAAATAAAGATATTAAATAAATATACTTATATAAGATATATGTAAGATTCCTTCTGGAATTTAATCTTAAGTATAGATAGATATCTAGCTACTAAAATTAAAATATATTAATTTAATTACTAATAAGATATTACCTTACTCTAAGTTATATAAAAGGTTGTTATTTAAAATATTTAAATAAATTAAGAAATTAGTAATCTTACCTAAGGTTGAACTTAATAATTTCTATTACTATATCTATTCAAATAAACCTTACTAAAAGATAGTAAATAGCAATAATAGAATTAATTACTAATTAATATTAGTTTCACTAGAGAATAATATATTATATATATAGTATATTGACAAAATTAAAAACAATAGTATTTATAGTATATAACCTATAGGCTATATATAGGCTAAATTTAGATATCTTAAATAATTAGTTACTCATTACCTAGTAGGTGATAATAACTGGTAGCTAGTTATTACTAGTAGTCAGTTTCTGCCACTAGGCTATACTATATAGGCGGCATACTATAGGACTCTAATAGCCTTATAGCTATTATATTACTAACAGAAAGGTATACTATAATCCCCCAGTTATAGTTACCTATTGCAGGATTCAAATCTACTGCTTTTACTAAAAGGTAAGAATCAGCTAGATATTAAACCACTACATCAAACAGGTATATAACTATATATAAAGTTATAATATATAAATATTTATAACTACTAGGTATAATATAAAATTTAGTAAAGATATTTTAAAGTTAAATATTGACCCTTAGAAGATTATTACATATTAACTCTAGTAGTTATATATATACGTACGGCTATGTAACTAGCTATCCTGTCACTATAAGTCCTGTAACAGCAGTCACGCAGAGACCTTCTTTCCTCCATATCTTAATTTATTCAAATAAAAACTACATTTTAGCTATTACAGACTATTTTCGGTAGCCTAGCCTCTAAAACGGGCAGTAATAACCTACTGTAACTACTTTATTTTATAATAATTAGTAGTATAACTAATATTATTTATTATAAGTAATAAGGCTATAGCTAAATCCGTTAAAAATAAGGTTATTATAGCTATATCTATAATATATTATAAGGCTATAGCTAAACTAATGTTACGTTATTTTCATTAAACAGGTTGTGAGGTGAAAGTTACTTCAGTATTAAGGAGGATTATAACTACCTTATATATAAAATTTATAGAATCTGAATCCCCCTCTATTAGTTTAGGGAGGTAGAAGATAACTATTATTTTTTCTTCTTTTTTCTTAATTTCCTCTTATTAATAATATTATTCTTATCTAATTACTAATTAGACTAATCAGATAAGCTAGATTAACATATAAACCTCTACTTAAAAGTGGAGTATTTAATATACTTTAGCTTAAAAGCAGGGTAACTAAAATAATGTTATTATATATTAACTATAGTAACCATTATGGTAGTTAACGCCACGGCCGCCATAGTCGCCATAGTAATTAACACCATAATAACCACAGCTACAGCTACGGCAATTAACGTTATCAACTAGAGCGACGCCCTCTACGCGCAATAGCTATAGCAGTTACGCTGCCTCCAACAACAACGGCAGTTACGCCTCTACGCAATCTATAGCATCTACGCAATCTATAGTATCTACGCCATCTACAGCATCTACACAAACGCAGGGCACCAGTTACGCCTCTACGTAAGGCAAAAGCAGTACTGGCACTTACCTTCCATATAGTTATAATAACAACGACACTAACAACGACAACGATAACAATAACGACAACAACAACAACAATAATAGCCTGACACCTATATTTACTGAAAAGGTATATGACGAAAACTCTAATTTGGACGCCTCTAATAATCCTGGGAGTAATATTAAGGTAGATGCTAGCGACCATAACGTACCTGACAGTTACAGTAGTAATAACAATCCTAATAATTATATTAGTAATATAGCTATAGGTTACAATAGTGATAATCCTAATGCTATTAGTAATAATATAGTAAATACTAGTAATAGTAGTAGTTACTTAGAATATAATAATTCAGACTAGGAAGGTGGAACTATAAGGATATAACTTCTTCTTTTAAACTAGAGATATTTATTATATATTAACTCTAGTGGTTATATATATATATATAGCTATATAACCAGCTATCCTATTATTATAGATTCTGTAATAGCAGTTATGCGGGGGCCTTCTTTCCTCCATATCTTTATTTATTTAAATAAAAACTATATTTTAGCTATTACAGACCATTTTAGGTAGCCTAGCCTCTAAAACAGGCAGTATTAACCCGCTATAACTACTTTATTTCGCAATAAAGATCTTATAGTTAATAACTATATATAATTTCTCTAAAGCTAGTAATTAATTATTTTTATTATAAAGATTAATATTATAAACTAGTTAAATTACCTAAAAGTGTAGTAAGAGAAGAAACTTTAAGAAACCTTATTTATATTAATATTTAAAATCTTCAATAAAGCTTTTAACTACTAGTTAGAATTTATAAATTATAAATTTAATAATTATATAATTAAAAAACGAATTTAGAAATATTTAATATATCTAAAATTCCTAAAGATATTTTTAGCTTAAGTAATAAGAGATATTATAGGCTATACCTGGATGTCCGGCTAGGGCTGTACTTAGGTATCTGAAGCCAACCCCCTCGCCCGGGTGGGGCCCTAGTAGGCTCTATATAGTACTATATATACAGACTTTTCTATATACTTATAAAGGCTTCTCTTTTACTACTTAGTTCTAAATAAATAGTATTTTATACTACCTTTCAGTTGAATAAACTTAGGTTCAGCTTTTTATATATTTAGAACTTAGTTTTATTCACTATATAGATAATACTGAGTAGAGCGTAGCTTCCCACTAGTTAAGTATATAATCTAGTTAAATATAGCTTCTAGGATATAATACTATATAATAGGTAACTAATATAAAGAATAATAGAGAGTATTAGAGCCCCCCAGGATACTCCTATAGGTAGTAACTCTATAAGTAAACTCCTTCAGTAGTAGTTATAATATACTTTAAGCTCTCTCTACTAGAGGATTAATAAGCTTTTATATAAGTTAGTAAAATAAAATATTATAGTAAATAGTAACCTCTAAGTGGCTACTATAATAGATACCTCTAACCTACACTAGGATACTCCAGTAACCCCCAGAATAATATCTATTAGGATAATAGCCTTTAAGGTTAATAATATTACTATACCCCTACTAGTAGCTAACTACTAGAGGAAGCTTCTTTCCCTACTTCTAAAGTTTTTAAGTAAGTAGAAAGAATATTAAATATAAACCTAATAGATAGAAACTAAGTTTAAAATTAACTACTATTTCTTTAATAATAATTAGAAATACTAATATCTAATTTACTTCTATTTAGATTCTAATTCTCAGTAAATAGTTAAAACTTTCTATATAGCAGGAGGGCTAGAGAACTCTTATAACCTAAATGATTTTATAAGTTACCTAGATAGAATTTATCTAGATCCTAATAGTTAGCCTTATATTATTACCTAGCTATAAAGCTTCAGATAGAAGGAAAATAAATATCTAACTATTTTTCTATCCTAATTTAAAAAAATTCTAACTAATACTAAAGAGTATATATAGCTAAATATAGTCTAGATTTCCCTACTAGAGACTATCCTACTTCCTTACTTTAAGAAACTACTTATTATAGTTAACTTTCCTATAGAGTATAGATTTTAGTTATCTAAAGTTTAAAATATAGCTTAGAAGCTTAAATATATAAAGAGGATATTAATATATTACTAACTATCCTATTAGAAACCTACTACCTATAATATAGAAAGTAATATTATAATAATTAGGGTGGTTAAGGAGTGATAATAATACTGAAGCTTTAGTAGCTCCTCCTCTACCCCTAAGAAACGCTCTAGAGACTATTAGGATACCTACTGATACTTTAAATACAGTAAGAAAAATTATATCTATAGGAACTATAGAGCCTAAAAGTATAAGAAAACTAATATAAAGGTTATAAAAGCTATAGCTACTCTAGATTATACTGAGGATAACTAGGAAGATAATATTATTCTACCTAGTAACAGTAAGGATTTAGGAAAAAAGTAACTCTAGAGTAAAGTTAGGCTCTAAAGCTAACTAAGGTAGAAGTAATAGAATAGAGAAAATAACAGGAAAAGGAACAGATAAGTAACTAATAGTTAGCTATTATTCAGACTAGAATTAATAGAGGTTACTCTATTAATATACTTATTAATATAAACTATAATATTTATACTATTATTAATATTTTCCTTATAAAGAAATTTTACTTCCTACTAGTTAATAAGTTAAAAAGATAGATAAAGAGATATACTACTAAGTTATCACCTAGTAACACCCAGAGGGTAACTATCCTAATTTTAAAAATTAGTAGCTATATATAAAAAATCTATATTTATATTATAGAGAGCCTATAGTTATTTTTATATCTTAAGTAGCTATAGATAGAAGATAATTATGTTATCTATAATATTAAAACCTAATAGATAATATATAAAAAGAATAATATAATAATATATCTAAAATATTAAGATAAACTAGTATAACTTAAGGAGATCTAGTTAGCTTAGCTACTTAATATTAATTTATTTATATTTATCTATTAGTATACTATATAGTATACCAGTAAGATATTAAATCTCTACTAAGTAATATCTATTAGTTTAGTGGATATTAAGAAAATATTAGCCTTAAAGGTGGAGGTGGACTTAAGAGATTATATCTTTATAAATATCTTAAAGGAATTCCTAGATTCTTTCTATTTAGATTCAATATACTAGCTACCTCCCAGCTGACTAGAGATAAATTATTATATCCTATTAATTCCTAATAATAAGGGATAAAAACTAGATCTCCTATAGGAACCTCTCTATAGTATATTATAAGAAAAGTTTCTAATACTTAAGAAAATTCTGGAGGATTTACTTAATAAGGAATTTATTAAAGTAAGTAACTTCTCTACTAATATTTTAATCCTTTTTATAAGAAAGTTAGATAGAGGGATATATTTCTATATAGATTATAGAACTTTTAATATAATTATAAAGAAGGATTATTACCTCCTCTTCCTTATATTAGAGACCTTCTAGAAAGTTACTACTACCTATTAGTATACTAAGCTTAATATTATTACTATATTCTATAAGATTAGAATTAATAAAATAGATTAGGAGAAAATAGTTTTTTAGATATATTATAATCTCTTTAAATAGGTAGTATATCCCTTTAGACTTACTAATATGCCTACTATATTTTAATAGTATATTAATAGCTACCTATAATAGTTTCTAGATAATTTTATTATAGTATATATTAATAATATTTTTATTTATATTAGTAGCTTACGAAAGGAGTATAAAGAGAAAATCTACTAAATACTTAGCTACCTTACTAATATAGACTTTAAGTTAGATCTTAAGAAATATAAGTTTTTAGTTACTATAGTTAAGTATATTAAATATATTATAATAACTAGAAAAGGTTTTTCTTATAATCCTAAGAAGTTAGAAGTTATTACTAACTAGCTTCTCTCTAGTTTACTAAAAAGTATTTATAGTTTCCTTAGGTTTATAAACTACTATAAGGTTTTTATATTTCAGTATAATATTATTATAGAGCTTTTAAACTACCTAACTTAGAAGTTAGTTTTTTTTAACTAGAGACTGAAATAGTAGGAAATTTTCTTTATACTAAAATAACTTTTTACTATAGAATCAGTTTTATAAATATTTAATTCTGATATTTTAATAATAGTAAAGATAAACTATTTAGAATATACTTTAGGAAGTATATTAATTTAAGCTAATAAGGCTGAAGTAAGGTATTTAGTAGTTTTCCACTCTTAATATTTAACTTCTATAGAGTTTAATTACCTAATCTATAATAAGGAACTCCTTATAATACTAGAATATTTATAGGTATAGAGGATAGAGCTATAAAATACTGGGAGGTTTAAGATCCTTACTAACTATAAGGATCTTAAGTATTTAATAAAGAAATAATAGCTTATAGAGAGGTAGAGTTAGTAGGTAGAGAAGTTATCTTAGTATAACTTTTACCTTAAATACTAACTAAACGTCCAGGTAGTAACTTCTAATACTCTCTCCTGGAGGGAATAGGATACTTCTAAAGAGTAAGATAATAAGAAGTAATAGGGATAAGTAATATAGGTTATCCTAAATACTACTATCCCTATAAGGCTCCAGGTAGGATATATAAATATTACTAATATCTAGGTTTTTAAAGGAAGATTAGATCTATAAGAAATATAGAATTATATTACTAAGAGAAACTCTTTATATTAATAAATCTTTATAATAATTTAGTAGGGGGAATATAGTTTCCCTCCTAACTTCTATATTAAAATCTAGATTACTAAGTATACTATTAATATACTGGGATAATTTACTTTCAGAGAGAGGTTTTAAATACTAAGTAGTAAAGAGAGTAATAACCTCCTTAATAAATTTAGAATTAAACTAGTATAGAAGTTATATAACTTCTCCCCTATAAGCTACCTAGAGTATAATAATATACTAAAGATTATAAGTTAATAGTTCTACTAGCCTGGATAGTTATAAAGTATCTACTAATTTATATATAACTATAATATATATAGAGGTATTTATATCTAGAGGTAGACTAAAAAAGGATTCCTGAAGTTTCTATTAATATCTAACTAATTATACTCTAATTTATTAATAAATTTTATTACTAACTTACTTCCTATAAAAAGATAAAATAGTTATTACTTCTAAGTTATTATTAATTAACTAAGTAAGGTTTCTATATTAGAGAAGATAGATATAATAGAGGTGGAAATATATACTTAGTAGTTCCTTAGTTACTACTATAAATTCTATAGAATACTATACTCTATTATAAGTAATAGAGGGTCTAACTAGGTAAGTTACTTCTAGAAAGAGTTTTATAGGTTAATAAATATTATATACCTACTAAATACTAGTTACTACTTACAGACTGATAGAATTATAAAATAGTATAATTAGGAGATTTAAGTAGTTTTAAGGATATTTACCTACTAGTTTTAAGATAACTAAGGTAATTTACTGCTTATTATATAGTTAGTTTTCTGTAATTAGTAATATAGTATAATAGGGATTATATCTTTCTTTATAGATTATAGATATTATATTAACTTTATCCTAATTACTAAGGAGTATATAGAACTGCCTAGTAGTAGTGAAGCTGTAACTTACTAGCTAGTTAAGAGAATATAGTTAGTAATAATATATATTTATATAGAGATAATTATTACCTAGTAGAGATTAGAAACCTAAGTAAATAGAATCTAATTTCCTATAGATTAGTATTAAGTTAGTAATAAAATATAGTTAAATATATCTAACTATAAGTTACTAAAGTTAAACTAAAAGTTAGCCTAACTATATTATAAGTATATAGTAGTGAAAATCCTCTTACTATATATTATAAAGCTAGATACTCTAGGATCTATTTACTTATAATTTTATGTGGATTTACTCTAGAGAGCTACTACTAATCTACTATCTAGGTAAATTATAGTTAATAGCTAGCTACTATTACTAGTGGATAATAATAGGGAAGTTAAATAGCTAGTTAAAAGTATTTTTACTATAAGGATATACTAAATGGAGAGAGGTTACTAATAAGAAACTTTTATTAAATAGGAAAGATATATAAATTCTATATAGAAACTTATTAATACTATTATAGATATAGTAGCTCTAGAGCGGTATAAGGTAATATATAGGTTAATTACAGATAATAATAGGAATCTAGCTTATAGCCTCCAGCTGGGCGGCAGCTGGGGAGGAGGGAGGTAATATTATAAACTATATCTAAATATCCAGCTAGAGCTATACCTAGGTATCTAAAGCTAACCTCCTCGCCCGGGTGGAGCTCTAGTAGGCTCTATATAATACTATATATACAGACTTTTCTATATACTTATAAAAGCTTCTTTTTTACTCTTTAGTTCTAAATAAACAGTATTTTACACTACCTTCTGGTTAAATAAGTCTAGATCCAGTCTTTTATAAGAGATATCTAAATAACTATTAAATAGTATTAGTTTCCCTATAATAGAGGTAAAGGTTTAATAAGGATAATATAGTTATAAGAGATATTTTCTATAAAAAATAAATAAAGTATTTTAATTAGTATTATTTGAAGAAGCTAACCTATAGATATAGCTTTTAAGGCTGAAGGAATATATTAGAGATAGTATATTTAAGCGGTAAAGTTTATACTATTTAAACCTTAGGTATCTGTGGTATTTCTATAAGTCTCATCCTACTTAAACTAGTTAAAATAAAGCCTTAGGTAATATATATAGCTATACTTAGTGATATAGAATATATATTAGATTTTACCTTCTAATTATATATAATAGTAGACAGCCAGCTAGAATATATATAAAAGTAGGATATATCTCTTATAAAGCTTTTTACGTTATATAAAGTTTTAACTATATATACTTAGTAATAGTATTTATATTAATATTAGTTATTATAATATATACTTTTAGCTAAATAGCTTTTTAATATTATAAAACTCTTAGTTATAATATATAATCAGAAGTCAAAATCTGGTTTTTATTATATATAACTAAATGTGGCTATGTATACTGCGTGAGGCTTTATTCTAATTGGTTTTAGTAGGGTAAGGCCCGTGGAGATAGTATTGCTGCCTGAGGCTTGAACGGTGCAAACTCCGCCCCTCGAGCGTTATTCCTGACAATTCCTCTCACTGAGGGACACGCTTGCTCAGAGCGGCATCGTTGTTGTCTTAGTTGGTGTCCCTGGCGCAGGTATCCGCAGGTGGCTCTGAGGCGCGGCACGGTAGGCCCCACTCTGCTCACGCATACTTGGTATGTACAGGGTCGGCTTACGGCCGGCAAAGTCGACGACGGCTTTCCAGCGTCACCGGGCTGGGTTGCGTGATGAAATTGGGCTCGCTAGTTTCAAGTGTTTATGAACGTTCTGCGGAGAAGGGGAGGAGGGGGTCACGAGGCGGGATCAAGAGAGAGTCAGGTCGGTGGTGGCGGCGCCGCCGTCGCCGCTGTAGAGGTGCAGTTTTGTTTGTTCGGACCTAGAGGAACGAATGCGAACGTCAACGCCGAACATGCTTTCCTCCCCTCCTCCGGTTGCTCCTCCGAACGCCGATTCAACCTGTCCCGCTTGCCCAGTCTTCGCATTCGGACATGGCATTGTCGTCCTCCCCCCTTTCATTATGAGCTTCGAGTAGTGTTGCGTCGGTTTTGCTTTCTCTCATCAACCTTGAGCATCCTCACCACCGCCTCCTCTTCATGCTACTTTCTGGCCTTTTGCGGCTTGCTCCGTTATGCATCTCGTCAGCAATCTGTCGCAACAGCCGCCCTTCATAACCCGTCTCCGCAAGCGCGATCCGGGCGTCTCTGGTGGTCCTGGTGGGACGTACACTACTCGGACAGTCCACCGGCTTAGTCAAGGCCATTCAGCAGCTGAGCGGTAGGCAATCTTCAGCTTGCAACGTATCGATGTTTCCGTCAGTTATTTGGCCTCCTGTTCCAGCCACCCCTAGGTCTTCTTCTTGATTTCTCTTTTCACGCCGTTCTTGATATTTCATTCCTGCGAGAAAAGCGCCACTTCGCTGCCGATAACGACAAGATGGGCCACGCAAACGAAGATGTCGAGGCCGAGCTCCCACCAAATCACCAATACCGAGACGCCTCATTGCCGCCATGGAGGTTTTGGCTGCTCAGCATAGGGTAACGAATCTCCCGTACCGTTACTTCGTTCAGCCTCAACCGTACTGACAGGAAACCAAGGCTATGTTTGGGCTTGTTCCTCTCCATGCTGGACTCGTCAATTGTAGCCACCAGTCTGTATACGATAGGAAATGATTTCAACTCGATGGACCGAATCAACTGGGTGGCACTGGCTTATACCCTGTCGTATCTCAGCTGTGCTGGCCTGTTCGCGCGGGTCTCTGATGTTGTTGGCCGACGCAACGCCTTCCTCGCAAGCTTTGTGATATTCTTCGGCTTCTCCCTCGGTTGTGGTTTTGCTCGGAATCTGGAACAGCTGATTGTGTGTCGTGCAATGCAGGGGCTGGGGGGCTCAGGTTCGTCTCGGTCGGCTTCCTATCTTGTACCAAGTCTTAATTCGGGCGCAGGTCTCTACTCCATCACAATGATCATTTTCCCCGAAGTCAGCC
Organism: Colletotrichum lindemuthianum; assembly: GCA_001693025.2. Lineage (NCBI taxonomy): Eukaryota > Fungi > Ascomycota > Sordariomycetes > Glomerellales > Glomerellaceae > Colletotrichum > Colletotrichum lindemuthianum. The sequence continues at coordinate 159,440 of MASP02000132.1, read as the reverse complement.
CCCGACACCTTCGGCAACATATCGCTGGTCTTGTTGGCATGGTCATCGCGAGTGCCGGCGTACTTGGTCCGGTTTTAGGCGGAATCCTCACTCATTACACCTCTTGGAGGTGGGTATTTTGGATCAAGTACGTGTTTGTCGACAAGCAGCTGCGTGGACATCCTGTACCACCACGGTGCCCTACTTGCTAATTCAATGTCAGTGGTCCAATCGGTTTTGCTTCCATGGCAGTCTTCTACTTTTCGTGGCCTCGGGCAGAGCATCTCCCAGACTTACAACGTAGGTCTTGGAAACAACTCGACTTTGTTGGGTCGTTTCTCCTAGTAACAGCCTCGGTGCTTGTCGTGTTCTCATTCCAAAATGCTGGATCGGACGAGAGCAAATGGCACCAGGCTGTATTCATCGCTCCCATCACTATCGGTGGCCTTTGCTTCCTGGCGTTGGTCGGGTGGGAGGCACTCGTTGCCCGATTCTGGGAGAGGAGCATAATGGCTGCAATCCCGATGCGGCTTCTACGCAACCACGTCTACGTCGCCGCCATGCTCAACACGATGCTGCTCGGGTTTCCATACCTTCTTACAGTGTTCGCTTTCCCGGTTCATCTGCAGATTGTGAAGGGGAAAACCTCTTTGCTGGCAGGCGTCCTGCTTTTGCCAATGCTGGGGGCGGTCGCACTTGGCAGTACTCTCGCCGGACTGGCCAGCAGCAATCGAAACTTGCTCTTCGAGACGACGCTGGTCGCCAGCTGTTTCATGACTATCGGATGTGGTCTTATGATGACGTTATCTTCGTCGATTGAGCTTGAGCCCAAATCCTTGGGGTTTTTAGCCATTGTTGGTTTTGGCTTTGGACTATCGGCCACGTCATCCACTATTCTCGGTACGACGGAATCTGAGATTCCAGACCACGGTGCGTGTGCTATCAGGCTCCATGTCGGTGGCTCCTCGCTGATGATATCCAGCTCCAGCACAAGGAATCATGGCGCAGGTGCGCATCCTTGGCGGCAGCTTAGGCATCGCCGCATCGACGGCGATACTGGGCACAATGATGACAGAAGAAATGTCAGGGCATCTTGGCGCGCAACAAATGCCTTTAGTTCACGGGACGGGGACGACTTGGACTGATTCTCAGGCAGCGGCGGTGAGGCAGGTATACGCGGACTCATTTCGTCAGGACATGAAAGTGGGCGCCATCCTATCGGGCATCGCTATCGTGACAAGTCTAGGCGTATATCGACAAAATCGAGTCTCAATTGAAGAGCAACGGCAGCTTCACGTTATCAAGGAGATGGAAAGAAGAAGGGCGTCAGCAGCAACGACGCTCGTGTTATCGATAGACTGAGTCTTGGACAGCTGTGTCATCTGGCTGGTAGGATCATAGCCACCCTATTCTATATATTATTAAGATTACTATAAAATTTAATAATACTAATATTCTACTAAATATCTTAGTATATTTAATGCAAGAAACCTTTCAAAAAACATTAAATTAATTTATAGTAAGGTATTTGTAGTATTACTACTATAAATATAATTATTATATTTTAATATAAAGAATTTAAATTAAGAGTAGAAGTTATAATACTAGTAGTTTATATTATACTGATTAATATATAAGATAATATTATTAAAGTAGAGTATTATAATATATATCTTTACTATATATATATAAAATTTATCAGTAGTGTAATAGCTATAAGGCTATTAGGGCTCTATAGTATACCGACTATATAGCGTAGCCTAGTGGTAGAGACTAGCTACTAGTGATAACTAGCTACTAGTTATTACTACCTACTAGGTAATTAGTAACTAATTACCTAAGATATCTAGATCTAGCTTATATATAGCTTATAGGCTATATACTATAAATATTAATATTTTTAATTCCTATTAGTATATTATATACAATAATATATATAATATACCTTCCTCTAGTGAAACTAATACTAATTAGTAATTAACTTTATTATTACTATTTACTATAAATTAGTAAAATTTATTTAGATAGAAATAGTAATAGAAGATTATTAAACTTAACTTAAAGTAAAATTACTAATCCCTTAATCTATTTAGATATTTTTAATAATAATCTCTCACTTAACTTAAAGTAAGATAATATCTCTTTAATAATTATATTAATATATCTTAATTCTAATAGCTAGATACTTACTTATACTTAAGATTAACTGATAAAAGAAATACTAAGAATATCTTATATAAATATATTTATTAAATATCTTTATTATAAAACTTACTAGACTTCTATAGTAAAGAGATTTATAATATTTTAAATCTCTCTAAATTCCCTTATATTTTTCTTCTTTTTCCTTATATTTTTCTATCTTCTTTTTTCTTTTTCTTTATTTAATTAGTAGATAGTCTCCCTCTCTGAGATTAAATTTTACCTATATAATACTAATAAATAGAATTAGTAAATAGTAAAAATAGAATCTCCTATTTTTCTTTTATCTTTTTTCTTTTAATTTATATTTTTTTATAATTTCCCTATAGTTAGAAAATAATTAGTAATATATCTAAACTAATAGAACTTCTTAGAAGATCTTTTAAAAACCTTAATATAAATAGTAATATAATTTCTTTAGGAGTAAGAATATTAATAAAACTGAAATTTCTTTTTACTAGTAAGATCTTTAGTAAGTAAAAAAATTTAATTTTATTATAGAGTGTAATTCTAACTAAATTGATAACTAAATAGTAAAAAGTATAATAATATATATATATAATTACCTTTTTAGTAGAAACTCTCTAAATTCCTTTAAGGATAATTTTAAGGATTAGCTAGAAGGTATATAAATTATTATAGATAAATAAATATTTTAATATTTATAGAATACTATTTTTATTTATAATATTAAGATTAATATAAAAAGTAAATAGATCTACTAGATTCTTATAAACTTAGTAAAGTAAGATAAGTTTATTTTATAGATTAAGGAAGAAATCTAAGAAATAATTATAAAATTATAAAACTTTAAGATACTTATTAATAACTAACTAAATTTCCTTAATAATATTACTTTTACTTAGTAAATATATTTTATAATCTAGAAGTAATAATAAAAAGTAATTTATTAAGATCTTGCAAAAATTTAATATTTATTTAGTTATTTTAAAGAACTAATTCTAAAAAGTATCTTAATAAATAGAGAGATTTATAATTAATCTACTTTTAGTAGTAATAGATCTAATTCCTTAATAATAAGAATAACTTAAATAATAAGATTTTTAAGATTAATAAGAATAATAACTTCCTTATAATTAGGATTAATATTATAAACTTCCTACTTTATTTCCTGAAGTATCTCTCTTAAATATTAATTTTATAAATAATTATTAAGAGATTAGATTTCCTTCTATTAATATACTAATAGCTAAGAATATAACTAATCTTATAAAGATATATAACTTTAAGATACAATATAGACAAGCTTTCTATAATATCTTTAAATTAAAAATCTATATTTTTAGAGATTACTATCTGAAGTTAAATATACTTAACTATATATATATTAGGGTTTTTTAAATTATACTAAAAAACTAGGTTCTTAAATATTATTTAAACTATTTTAGTAATCTTCTTAATCTCCTAATATTTTATAATATAGTTTATTATATTAAGAACTACTTTAAAAATAATAAACATTAATAAGTTTACCTTACTAATTAGTATAATATAATATTGAGAAGTATTATTACTAATAATCTAGATAAGATAAAAAAAGAAGTATTTAAGATCTTTTTTACTAAGTTAATATATATTAAATAAACTTTCTCTCTTAAATAGTATACTAATTTTAACCTCTAAAACTACCTCTTAAGTATATACTGAGGAATATTAGAATATTAATTAGCTTTCTTTAGTTTTATAGTAATATACTAAAGAGTCTATAACTAATTATAATCTATAGTTAGTATTATTATAAGCTTTCCTCCTATAATATCTTAATATATACTTAAAGATACTAATAATCCTAAAGGATCCTTATTAATTAGTATAGATTAATATTAAACTAACTAGATATATAACTTACTTTAGAGTTCCTACTGAGAATATAAATATAACTATTAAGAATATTTCTAAATATTATTCAGAAGAGGATATTACTTAACTCCTACTATCTTATATAGTTAATCTAATAAGAAATACTATATCTATAGTAAATCTAACTACTAATTAATAAGATATTTTCTTAAAGAGAAAAAAGATTTTTAAAATTAATATAAATTTAACTTCTATATAGTAAATATATTAATATTTACTTATTATTACTTCTTTATATAATATAAGGAAGTAGAAAACTTAAATAATAACTCTAGAGATACTTATAAAACTAATATTAAGAATAATATAGTAGTATATTACTTCTAGAACTATCAGCTTAAAAATTAACTTAAGATACTAAATCTTCTAAGTAATATTTTAAATAACTTTATAATATCTTACTTTAAAGAATAATCTATACTTCTAGATAGTTAAAAGATTATAAGGATCCTCCAGAATTAAATAGTAATCTATACTCTAATGAAAAAAGATAATATAACTAAAGAGATTACTACTCTAGTATTTATATTTATCCTTAAAGGATACTATTTAAATATAGTTTTCTAAAAGATCTTACCTAACTTAGATACTAATAGCTATTTTATAACTAGCTACTTTTAGTTTAATCTTCTAATATAAACTATCTTTCTCTCTATTCTCTTAACAACTTCTAGAGGATAATTAATTTCTATTTATTTTAAAAGAAGTAAATTTATGAAAATAATAAATATAATTAATATATCTATATTATTTAGTATGATGATATTCTATATAGTTTCTTATAAAACTCTATTTTTATTATATCTTACTAATATAAATTACTTAAATATTATTTTTAATAATATTTATAATTAGTTATATTAAAATAAGAGAATTATTTTAGTTATATATAAATAGGAATATCTATAGATATTATTAGATAAGGAGGAGATATTTACTTCCTTATACCTAATAGAAATTAAGATTTAGAGACTTTATTATTATTTTAGATATTTATTTATTATATATCTTTAACATATTCTCTATAAAACTAGATATCTAGTTAATTAAGAAGCTCTTATAGTTCTTGAAAAATACTACTATTAATATTAGATATATAATATTACTTCCTCTTAATTTAGATTTACCCTCTATAATAATATTAACTTTAACTTTAAAGTTATTATCAATATCTTCTACTTTAAGAGTAACTACTTTATCATCTATATTATTAATATAGCTATAACTTTTAATACTATTTAATTCCTACTTAATATTTTAGTAAAATTAATATAAGAAGCTTTTAAAATATACTAAATTAATATTTACTTAGGTTTATCTGATTTTATCTCTACTAATACTAAAATAAACCTCTAATCTGAAAACTTTTATTTAGAAACTAAAATAATAAACTTAACTATCAGAATTATACTTATTAAAACTTATAATAATATTAGTAAGATAAAATATTATTATATTTTTCTGTATTATATATATAAGATCTACTATTAAGAATATTTATTATTATTATAAGAGTATTACCTCTAGGTTACTTATAAGTTAATAAATAATACTATTAGTCTAAATAGTTTTATATTTATACTCCTTATCTTTAGAGCTAATCCCCAGCTTACTAAGGATTCCACTCTATTCCTAGAGATAATCTTATAAATATAGATAGTCTAGAAAGTAACTAAAGCTATTTACTATAAGTATATAAAAAAGATTATTAATATTATTATAACTACTTATAATAGTTTTAATATATTATAAGTTATAAACTTCCCACTATAGTCTCTTATATATATATAGTAAGAAAAGAAAGATTAGTAAGATTCTTTCTACTTACTTATTATTTATAGTGAGATATATATTATTATTCTTCCTTATAGTTTCTGAGAGTTTTATTTAACTACTATAAAAATATACTATAAGAATAATAATATTTCTCCTTAATTATATATCTTAGTAGAAATATAAGAATATTTCTGATATAAGTATAATAATAGTAATATTAATAAGGTTAGAAATCCTTCTTAAGAAACCTTACTTATTTTAATCTTATTCTCTATTATTCTTAAACTTCTGAATACTCTAGAGGTACTAGAAAATAATAGTATCTTCTTTTTTTATATTAAAAATAATATACTACTACCCTCTAATAAGAATAAGTATACTAAATATTAGAAAGCTATAAAGTTATTCCTTAAACTCTTATAAACCTTATTTAATTAGATTACTTTTATATAATAAGAAAGTAACTAAAAAGACTAATTTATAACTTTCCTTATAGCTAAAGAAGAAGCTAACCTAACGTTCTCTTAATCTCTCTACTAAAAAGAGATTATTACTACTTCCAGCTTTCTTTTTAAAAAGTTAATAAAAAAGAAAGTAGGAAATATTATTAATAATAGTATAATTAAGATTATTCAGTATAATTTTATTCTCTATAAAAACTATATTATTTTTAAGTTTTAAATTATTAATAAAATTAAGACTAAAGATAGTAACTAAATATATTAGAAGTTAAAATTTATAATCCAAAGTTTTAGAGATAATAGGAAACTTATAATACTTACTTAATGTTTTATAATTTAGAGAAGTAGCTAAAGATTAATTATAGTTATTATCTCTATATTAATAAAAAATGAAAACTTCCTCTTTTAGCTAAGAAATATTATTTAAGTTTACATTCAGGTTAAAACTAAACTCACAAAATATATTATAGTTAAGTTACTTACTTACTTTAAAAACTAATATCCTCTAGGATTTATAATAATAATTATTAAACTATTTTATAGTTTAGCTGAAATTAATATTTACTAGTAAGTAATATACTTAAAATATTATAAAGAATAATTATATATAGAAATATCTATTTATAATCCTTACTACCTTATATTTTAACTTAATAATAAAATGTTTAGTATAATTAGTATATAAACTAATAATATCTTCAGTCTTTCTAATATTAGTTTTACTTGATAAGAGGATAAAGAATTAGTAAAAACCTCCTTTACAATAAAACCTAAGATCTTCCTTATAAAGTTAATATTACTAGTATTTAATAATAGTATACTCTCCCTCTAAAGTAAAAACTTCCTTCTTAAGTAAAGAAACTAAGGCTATAAGCTTACTATTATTAATATCCCTATAAACTCTAAGATACTTAAGAAAACCTACGTTAAAGAATATATATATAAAGTATATATTACTTTAATTTACTAGTCTAAAATACTTTTTAACTTCTGATATATAATATAATAATAATAACCTTGTAGTAATAATACTACTACTTTTAATAAGTATATTAAATAGTAAATACAATACTTAGATTAAAAGTTAATTTTTATCCCTCTTAATCTCTCTAAAATATACCTCTATATTTTTATAGATAGTTTCTTTACTAATAATATTAACTTATTATCTTAATTGGGATTTATAATAATTCTAAGCTAAGAGATAGCTATTAGTAAAAGGAAGTTTATAATCTAAAGTAATCTAATTTATTATTTTTTAACTAAAAGTAAAAAAGTAATTAGAAATATATTTACTTTAGAGATCTATATTATAGTTAATAATATAAACTTTATATATATTATTACTATATTTTGATGAAAGATTATAGCTTATTATAACCTTCCTCCTATCTCTATAATTATCTATACGAACTTATATTTATTATACAAATACCTTATAAAGCTTAATATTATAAAAGAGAAGAAACTTATAATTAATATTATAGCTTTAAGGTAATTATATAAATATTAAGAATTCTATAAGATATAGTAGATTAATAGTGAGGATAATCTTACTAATATCTTCACTAAAACGTCTCTAAACTATACTCTAGAGAGATTTATTAATATAAATAATATAATAGTTTATATAGAGAGATAGATTACTTATTTAGAATAAAAAGAGGGGATTCATAAAGTTATTCAGTTAAAAGATATAGATTATTTAATTAATTTTATCTTATATATAGAGATATAATATACTATAGTTAAAAAGTAAAAAGGAAGTTTGCTAGTATTAGTAGTATAATAGCTATAAAGCTATTAGAGCTTTATAGTATACTAACTATATAGTATAGCTTAGTAATAGAAACTAGCTACTAGTGATAACTAGCTACTAGTTATTACCACCCGCTAGGTTATTAGTAACTAATTACTTAGGGTATCTAGATCTAGCTTATATATAGCCTATAGGCTATATATTACGAATATTAATACTTTCAACCTCTATCGGTATACTATACGTAGTAATATATACGACGTGCCTTCCCCTAGTGAAACGAATAAAATTAATAATATAAAGCTACTTATAGTAATTTAAGAAGTATATTTTTAAGTAATATATAAAAAAGTAATATTACTACTTAATCTAAAAAACTATATACTTATATAACTTCTTTCTAGAGTATATTTCCAGTATTAGTTTATTAGTTAGAGTTATTATATACTATAGATATTCTTACAATATAAATATAAATTAGTATTCTAGTTACTTATATTTATAATTATAGAAGAAACTAATAGCTTACTTTCTATTATAACTATTAGTGGATATATTACCTCCTGAAGTATAACTTTAGTTTTCCCACTCCCCCGCTAACTACTATAGCTAACCTTAAGTTAATCTAAGTCTGAATTCCTTATAGTTATAGTAGCTAGTATATCTACTTTATATTAATATTTTTAATAATAAATAACTAATAACTTCTTTTATATTAACCTTATATCCTTATATTCTTATATCCTCATACTATCTATATATAATTAAAATATCTTGAGAGATTTAATTACTACTAATTATAGCTACTTTATTTAAATACTTATTATAACCTTCATATCCTCTAGACCCCTCAGATAAAGCTTTATACTTCTAATATAAAAGTTTTCTACTACTAAAATAAAAGATTTCTGCTACTAATATAAGCTAACTTATAATCTCTATATAAATATAGTAAGATTTAGCCTACTCTTATTAGTAAAAAATCTGAATATTTTAAATAGATTAAATATAGCTAATATATAAATAATAATAAAATAGATATAAATATATTTAGTATAGCTATATAATATCCAGAATCCTATACATTATAATACTATAATACTCTAAGGTATTTAGTAATTAATATAATATCTTAATATTAAAGTATTATCTAATTAATAACTAGTCTTTAAAATTATTAGCTTAATATGGTATATTATAGAATAGTTAGATCATTTTCTTCTGAGCTTCTATAGTCTATCTGTTAATATTAGTATTTATAGTATTACTTAGACTCTCTAGAAGATATTAATATTCCTAATTATAGAAGTTATAATAAAATATATAGTTTCTACTATTATATTCCCCTAGTTATAGGTAGCTATATAGATTTCAGGGGAATTTCAGTTTTATTATAAAGAATATAGAGAAATAATAAATTATAGAATACTTAGCTTTCAGCCCTCTATTTTATTCTATCTTAAAGAGGTTTATAAAGATTCTTAACCCTATAACCTTAGTGGTTACTTTTAGCTATATATATTAAACTTTAGCCTTATTGAAGCTCTTACTATATAGATTATTATTATAAAGTTTTCCTCCACTATAAAGTGAAATATTATAACTGGAAGTATAATTATCTATAATAATAGGTAATTTTATTACTATTTAAATTAGTTATAAGTTAGTATTAGTATAAATACTGTTACTAGGTAAGTTTTACAGTTAGAATTATATATAGAGTGAAGAGCTTAAATATAACTATAGATATAAAGTAAAAGTAACTAAATATTTATAATTATTATATTTATCTAGTATATAGTATTATATAAGACTTCAGACTTATAGAATAGTAATTACTTACTACCTACTATATACTTAAACTATAGCTGGTAATAAATATATACTTAGTATCTATTACTAGTAGGATATAGAAAATATACTACTATTTATATAGTAGTTTTAATAAATATTCTATATTCTAGAGTATAGTATAAGTAATATTAGTAACTTTTCTTTCTAATATATACTTTACTATCTATCTAATTATATAAAAATAGCATATCTAGTAATTATTTTCTTTGATATAGATAATACTTAAACACGTATTTATCTACCCAACTTAAGTAACTTGTCTCTCTATTTAAATCGTTATATAAGTAGAACTAATAAATATCTTAAAGATATAGTTTGAAATACTCCTCATAAACGTAAAAGCAATGTTATTCCTCTATATCTTTATTTCACTTAATGAGGTTTATAGTATTTATGTAATTACGCTAATAGTATAAATGAATTATCATAATTCTTTGTAAATTAATATATACTTCTTTTATAAGTACTAAGCTTTATAATATATTTATAATATAGGTATATATTAAATATAATAATAATTAGAATTCAAGGAAGATTTTAGCATTGAAGGAATCTTTGAAGTAATATCGATAACGTAAAGGTAAATTGTATACTAACTACTATAATATAGATATTTAAAATAAGTATTTCTTTGATACCTCTTTTACGTTAGTAAATAAGTGATATATAAAACTACTATAGAGATTAAACTGACTATTACTAGTTACAATTCCTTAATCTAAAATTGTTATTAATTATAATTAGGATAGAAATTATTATTGTTCAAACTAATAGATACGTTAGTAAGTTCATGGTTACGTTATTACTATAAATAACCGTGAAATCAGAAGTAATATCATATAATAAAAGTAGTTTTCGTAATATGAAGACTTATGGAAAGGATTTAGAAAAGTGTTAGTTATATGGAGAAAGAAATTGTAATTTGAATAGTAGTAAGGTTAATATTTTCTGTCTATAATTTACAAAGATATAGAGGGTTTCTGCAGAAGAGTTATTCTAGTAATTATAGCGTCTAGGCTACTACAGCTGAGACGCTAGAGGTACTAAAGTGAGAGTATTATATAGCGTTATAGTTACGCTAATTTATAACGTATTATAGCGTATAAAGTGCTGTGGCTATACTGGTATTTTAGTATTTACGCTACTATAGTTATAGTATATAGACTACTGTAGCTATACTAATTTAAAGTATATTATAGCATGTAAAATACTATAGCTATAGTAGTATTTAGCTTATATAGCCTAAGCTTACGTACTACTAGTATTCTGTAAAGAAGTAAACTTAAATATTATTACTATTATATTTTAATAACTAGTAAATTTTAATAATTAGTAAAGATATAATAGTAAAAGTAATATATAACTATAGGAAACCTTCTATTTAATTTATTTAATTATAAAAATCGGTGTTATTACTTTCTGTTCATGAGAATAATTAGTAAATTATATATATATATATATATTCGAGGGAGAGGCTAATAGCTTACTTTCTATTATAACTAGTAGTAGATATATTACCCACTAAAATATAACTTCAGCCCTTCCACCCCCCGCTAACTACTACAGCTAACTTCAAGTTAATCTAGACCTAAATCTCTTGTAGCTATAGTAGCTAGTATACCTACCCTATATTAATCTTTTTAATAATAAATAACTAATAACTTTTTCTATATTAACTTTATATCCTTACACTCTTATATCCTCACACTCTTATATCCTTATACCCTCACACTATCTATATATAATTTAAATATCTTAAGAGATTTAATTACTACTAACTATAGCTACTCTATTTGAATACTTATTATAACCTTAATATCTTTAATCTTAATATCCTCCAGATTCCCCAGATAAAGCTTTATATTCCTAATATAAAAGTTCTCTACTATTAATATAAAGGTTCTCTACTACTAATATAAGTTAACTTTTAAGCTTCACGTAAGTATAGTGGAATTTAGCCTACTTTTATTAGTAAATAATCTTAATATATTAATTAAATATAGCTAATATATAAATAATACTTATATAAATATAGATACTTCTAATATAGCTGGATAGCTTTTAAAATCTCTGTAATTATATTACTATAATACTATATAATATTTAGTACCTAATATTACCATAATATATCAATATTAGAATATTATCTAATTAATAACTAATCTTCAAAATAGTTAGCTTAATATAGCAAATTATAGAATAGCTATATAATTTTCTTTTAAATATCTATAGGCTGCCTGTTAATTATAGCGTTTAGAATAATTTCAGTAAGACCCAGTTTAATAAACTGATAGCTTTAATTATAGTAGTTATAGCTAGATATTTCTTTTTCTATCATATACTCTTTTAGTTACAAGTAGCTATATAGATTCTAAGGGGATTTTAATTTTATTATAAAAATATAATATAGAAGAATGATAGATTATAGAATATTTAGCTTTTACAGACTCTTTATTTTATTCTATCTTTAAGAAGTTTATAAAGATTCTTAACTCTATAACCTTAGTAGTTACTTTCAGTTATATATATTAAGCTCTAGCTTTACTAAAGCTTTTACTATATAGATTATTACTATAAGATCTTTCTCTATTATAAGGTTAAATATTATAACTAGTGATATAATTATTTATAATAATAGGTAATTTTATTACTATTTAAACTAGTTATAAGCTAGTATTAGTATAAATACCATTACCGGATACATTATATAGTTAGAACTATATATATAGTGAAGAGCTTAGATACTACTATTAGTATAAAGTAAAAGTAACTAAATATGTAAATCTAAATAAATCTAATATTATTCGATATAATATATATACTTATATATAGCTTAGCTATATATAGAATAAAAACTCTAAATTTTATAAAAAGTTAAAATAGAAGAAATATAAAGTTAGAAAATCTAAAACCTTTAAAAGGTAAAAAAAGAAAGGATTTATGATAATTCTTTAAAAGATACTTCATCTTGAAATTTAGATATAATTCGCTTAAACTTAATAGAGCCTAAAGGTTTCGTTAGAATATCAGCTATATTATCTTCTATATTAATATAATAAAGATATATCTTTTTATCTCTAAATGGATCCCTGATAAAGTAAAATCTAATAAAAACACAATTTCCTTTTTTATTAAGTTAAGAACTTTTAGCTAGTTTCTTTATAGATAGACCATCTATTTAGACTCTTGGTTTATTTACTTATAAATATCTTAATTTTATACCTATAAAATAATAGGTATCAGATAGATATAAAGTTTCTTTAGAAGTATCTGATAAAGCTATATACTTAGCTTTATATATCGATAAAGTTACTATTTCTTATTTTATAGAAAAATAATTTGAAGTATTTGTATTTCTTCTGAAATAGAAAATATAGGTTGAAGTAGATATTTCATTATTTAGATCTCTTGTTTAGTCTGATTCTATATATCCTGCTATATCTTTTATTTAGTATATAGCTTTATAGTTATAGGTAAAGCTGTAATTTTGACTATTATTATAATAACTTGAAATATAATTAAAGCCTATAAAATGACTTTTATAAGAATTATAAGTACGCTTTAAAGAAGTTGTAACTATAAATACAATATTAAGCTTAATAATTAAAGCTAAATATGGTAATACTTCTATTTCTTTCTGAAAATCTTAAACCTCAGCTTTTATAGCTATATTTCTGTTTAGAAATATTCTGAGGTGTTTATCTATAGGAGTCTTGAATTTACATAGATCCCCCTTACTATATCTTTTAATAACCTTCTAAGCAGAGTATTTCAGAAATATATATATAACAAATACAAATATATATATTTGTATTTGCTCCACTATTATGAAAAATTTAAATATATGTATTTGTATCTGTATTTTTTGAAATAGTATTATATTATAAATATAATATATATATATATTTGTATTTATATTCCTTGTACTTTTAGCGAACGATCTTGACACATCAATTAAGTGCGGCCGACATACGAACAATAATAATATAGATACAGATATATTTAATATAGCTATATAGTATCTAAAATCCCGTTAATTATAACACGATAATACTCTAAGGTATCTAGTGACTAATATAGTATATTAATATTAGGATACTGTCTGATTAATAATTAGTCTCCGAAATTATCAGCTTAATATAGTATATTATATAATAGCTAGATAATTTTCTTCTGAATTTCCGGAGTCTGCTTATTAATATTAGTATTTATAATATTACTTAGGCTCTCTAAGAAATATTAATATTCCTAGTTATAGAGGTTATAGTAGAATATATAGTTTCTACTATTATATTTCCCTAGTTACAGATAGCTGTATAGATTTAAGGGCAATTTTAGTTTTATTATAAAATACTAAAGATAGTTTAGATATAGAAGAATAATAAATTATAGAATACTTAGCTTTTAGCTTTCTATTTTATTCTATCTTTAAGAAGTTTATAAAGATTCTCAACTTTATAACTTTAGTAGTTATTTTTAGCTATATATATTAAGTTCTAATCTTACTGAGGCTTTTACTATATAGATTATTACTATAAAGTCTTCCTCCACTATAAGGTTAAATATTATAACCAGGGGTATAATTATCTATAATAATAGGTAATTTTATTACTATTTAAACTAGTTATAAGCCAGTATTAGTATGAATACTGTTGCTAGGTAAATCTTACAGTTAGAACTATATATAGAGTGAAGAGCTTAGGTATCACTATCGATATAAAGTAAAAGTAACTAAATGTTCTCTATATTTAAATATATATTATAAATATTATATATTACGTAATACTCAAACTAAAATTTTATATAGTTAAAATCTAGTATCTTAAAACTAGAGAGGTTTTACTTATAGCTAGTTTCTTTAATGAAATATATATTCTTAAAGTTCGATAATAATAGAAAGAAATAGCTATATTTTATATAGAGATCCTAAACCTATATATACTATAGTAGTAAAAGATTACTTTATTTAAATATAGATATTATAGTATTATTAAATCTGTTTTTATATATTAAGTAGAATACTAAAAAGTATATCTAATAATATATATATATAGATATTTATATTAAAATATAAAGTAAGATATTAAATATCCTTTTAAGTATTCTAGTAGTATATACTATATTACTACCAATAAAAGTGTAATATTAAAGTTTCATTTAAATATTTAAGCTATATAACTATTTTTTTACTTAATTCAAAGGCTTCTTTTTAATATAATCTGAAGTATAAAAGTAATTTGTATTTAATTACAAAAAACACAAATATAAATACATGTATTTGTATTTTTATTACAAATACATGTATTTTTGAAAAAGACAAATACAATACAAATACATGTAATGTATTTGTATTTGTATTTGTATTTGTATTTTGTACTTGTATTTTGTATTTGTATTGTATTTTGTATTTATTCTTAAAACTCTGCTTCTAAGTGTAATTATTGTGATTAATTGGTACTATTCTTTCCTTTCAAGTTATATTTAAACTATAAAATTAAAAGATAGAAGGTTTTCCTAAATTCTATATTTTTATTTCATCTTTAAGAGAGTTATATATATAGTTAGCTATTTTCTAACTTATAGCAGCTAGTAATATATAGTCTATATAGTAAGCTAGAATAGTTGTATATAGTTTTATTATCGAAAAGAAACTATATTATTATAAGGAGAAATAATGAATCCTAACGAATAAAGAATATTTTTCCGATAATCATACTAGAGTCTAGTATTGTATTTTAAATTATATAAAGCTTTAGTTAGTGAATAAATAAAACTATAGATTTAAGGATTCTGATAAGTACTTATATTGATATATATATTAAACTCTAATAAAGTTTCTTATATCTTAAAATAAAAGCTAGTTAGTAGATAGATATATATATAGTTATTGACGTTAGTATATATAAACGCTATAGTAATCTAATACTAAATTAAAATCTAAATCACATTAATAGATAGAATAATAATATATTTCTTACTTTCAGGTTTATACAAAATACCAAAGGTTTCTAAATAACTAATATTTAAATTTCAGTTACAGCTTTAAGTTACCTATTTAGCTTTATATATAGTTTTTTTATTAAACTATTTATCTCCAGTTTAAAGGTCTATATACTACCTAGCATATTAATATATTTAATTTTAATATTAGTGTCAGCTACGTTATACTATAAAGCATGCGGTAACTATACATACTGCTATATATATAGTAGTATATCCTCCACAGCCTACTGGCTATAAATGCCTGGTATCCAGCGTCAGCCGTAGCCTAATAGTATAGTAATTAGTAAGTAATTACTATACTATAAATCTAGAGCCTTATACAGCGCCACACGCTATATAATATAGTAATAACAATAATTAAAAACCAAAATACAAGTTTGCATCTATATAATAAAATTATATATAATATATAATAACCTTACTAATTAAACTAGTACTAATTAGTAATTAACCTAACTATTATACCACTATACTGTAAATTAGTAAAGTTTCTTATCTTAGAAGAAGTAATTATAAAACTCTATACCTGAAGTTTGTAGAAGGTAAAAGATTATAAGACTTATTATTTAAATACTTTAAACCCTCTTCACCCTAGAATTTCACCAGAAGCCTCTATATATATATTAAACTCTTAAGGAAACTACTATCAAGAACTTTAAATTTATATCCTTACTCTAATTAAGTTAAATACTCCCTATAACTATACTAAGAAGTTTAAATTTATATTTTTATTATTACTAACTAAAGTGTATTTAATAAATATAATAACCTTTCTTAATTAACGCCAAACCTTTTAGTACTGGAGATTTATAGTATCTTTAGCCTTAACCCCTTAAGAAATCCATATAGCGTCTTCAAAACCTTTTTCTATTCCTCTTTATATAAATATATCTAAAATAATAATTTTACCTTACCTTATTTCTCTCCAGTCTTTATTATAATATTCAAATTAACCTCTATAGATTAAATGTTTACCTAAGGTATTTCTATATTAATAATAACCCTCTGGTATTTATATATAATAAAACTCTCTTATTACTTAAACCTCAAGTATTTTAGATAAATCTAAAATATCAACTATAGGCTAAAATCTAAATACGTTTTGAGAAGGAAGATGCTCTAAATATATATATTATCTTAATAAAAAATATATTTAATATCGTCTCTGTTATTCTATTGGGATTATTAATAAGAATACTTCTGAATATTATATTATACTAGTTAGTAAGGTAAATGTATTAGTTTTTATTACTTCTAAAGTAATCTTCCATATAGAAAGCTATATTATAAAGTAATAGAAGTTATATAGGGTTACTAAGGTAGTTAAAATAGTACTTAAGAATCTGAGTTTTCAGTATAATTAATAAGAACTTTGGTTTATATATAAATAGATAGATTTAACTTAAAATGGTAGTTCTGAAGGATATAGATTTCTAATTTAAATATATTAAAGAGAGCTTCTCTATACTTTATCTTAGAGTTATATATCTTTAGAAAGTTAGTTATATTCTTAGCTATAGGTATATTAAGAAGGAGAGATTTAGCTTTTTAGTAGTTATTTATAAAATTAATGTATAGAGAAGAAGCTACAGAAGGTGGAAAAGGAGGTTTATATTATTAGTTCTAATTATAAGGAGGTTATTAATCTTATTAACTTTGCAGATCTTATTACTTAAGCTATTTTTATAATTAAGGAGTGATATATATTACTAATAATAGTGGAATAATTGCACATCTCTCTACTTAATAAGATACTTTTTATAACTAGGTTCTTAAGGTAGCTGAATAAATATTAAACTTTATAAGGCTTTAATAACTTACTTTTATTATTACTTCTAGAGAGTGAGATATATCTACTGGGTGAACGTGATATTTTTAAGGAAGTCTGTTTAGGTTTTATTAAATATCTTAAAGTTCCGTAATTTTATTACTATATTTTAGACTTACTTCTCAATTTATAGAGTAAATTAATCTTACTTTAATAGAGTTATAAGAATCAAGTAAGATTATTTACTTTGTATATTAACCTTAAAATTATAGATAAGGAGGATATTCTATAAGTACTGAAATACTTATTTATTTATAATTGCTTATATCTTAACTAGATTCTTTTTAAAATTATCTTTCAAGAAGTTTGGAAGGTTTCTACTGAAAAGATAATTATAAATATATACTAATATAATATATATAGTCTAAATATTAATTGAATTAGAATTGTATTTTATAGTGTAATTAAAGCCTTTTTATTTACTAAAGACTTTATTATAAGAAAGAAACTCTAGCACTATTAATATTTCTATTTCTCAAATATTTATATTGTCTATATTACTTATTATATTTAGGGTTTTAAAGGATCTTCTGAGAAGCTTTACTAACTTAGATATTTTACGTATTGTCTTCTAACTATAGGGAAATTATAAAGAAATATAAATTTTAAAAGAAGAAAGAAGGAAGAAATAGAACATTCTATTTTTACTATTTACTATTTCTATTTACTAATATTATATATATAAAAATTAATTTTAGAGAGGGGAAAGTACTTATTAATTAAATAAGGAAAGCGAGGAACGGAAATAGAAGAAGATCGAAAGAAAGAGGAAGAAGTTAAGAGAATTTAAAGAAACTTAAAATATCGTAAATTCCTTTACTATAGAAATCAATAAGTTTTATAATAGAGGTATTTATTAAATATACTTATATAAAGTATACTAAGGATATTTTCTAGAAGTTAATTATAGGTATATATAGATATCTAACTACCAGAATTAAGATATATTAATATAATTATTAATAATATATTACTATACTTTAAGTTAGGTAAAAGGTTATTATTAAAAGTATCTAAATGGATTTAAGAATTACTAGCCTTACTTTAAGTTAAACTTAATAATCTTTATAACTATTCCTATCTCAATAAGGTTAACTCATTTATAGTAAGTAGTAATAGTAGTTCTAATTACTAATTAGTATTAATTTTTCTAGAGGAAGATATATTATATATATTATAATATATAGTATACTAATAGAATTAAAGATATTAATATCTATAATTTATAGCCTATAGGTTATATATAGGCTAGACTTAAATACTCTAGGTAATTAATTACTAATTACCTGGTAGATAGTAATAAATAGTAGCTAGTTATTACTAGTAGCTGGGCTCCGCTACTAGGCTATACTATATAGGTAGTATACTATAGGGCCCTAATAGCCTTATAGCTATTACGTTACTAATATATAGGGTAAAGAGCTTAGATATTAATATAGGTATAAAGCAAATATAGTTAAATATAGAGAAATTAGAAAGTATATAGAGATATATCTTAGAAACTAAATAATTAAGATTATTATTTAACTAAGATTATTAATCCGAGAATCTATTAGTAAATATAGTGAATATAGTAATTACTATTAAGTAATTATTACTTTTTAGGTAGATAAATTTAAGTAATTACTAAGATATAAATAGAAACAATATATTTGAGGGATAGTGTTTATATTATTTAAGCCCTACGTAGCTATACTATTTTTATAAGCCTCACCTTATTTAAATTAATTAAAAAAAAAGTCTTACGTGGTATATATAGTATTAGGGTATGCTAGTGGCCTCCCTGCTAGGCTACTAGGTTACCGCTTAGTTATATATAAAGAGGGGTATTAAGACTATAATAGCTGGAGGTTCCAGAGTAAAGAGGTTAGATTTAAGTATATTAGTAACCGTACCCCTACGTTTATCGCCCCCCATATAGATTTATTACTTAGAGACTGTATATTCCTAATATATTTAAATTTTTACCTATTTATAGAGGTTCTAACTGGTGTATTACATGGGGGGAACTAGTGCGGTAGATATGGAGGTTTCAGTATATTAATAAGGTTACTATAAGAGGCTACTATAAATTGAGGCTATCGAAAAAGCAAGAGGCTACCAGAGGAATACTAATACTATAAAAAGATTACTATACATGAAGGATATTAAGAGAATAAGGGTACTAGAGAGGCTGCAGTATATTACCGTATATATAGATATAGATATTTTAAATATAAGGTTATAATAAGATGCCACTGTAAGAGAAGGCCACTATATAAGAGGGTTACCGTATAGGAGAGTTATCATATAAGAGGGTTACTATAAGAGATAACTAGAGGGATACTGGCGTCAGTATGGTAGTTATAAAGATTTTAAGTTATAGTATTTATAAAGCTATTATATAAGAGAGGCTACTTGTTACGAAATAAAGTAGTTACAGTGGGTTAGTATTACCTGTTTAAGGTTAAGCTTACCTAAAATAGTTTGTAATAGCTAAAATATAGTTTTTATTTTAATAAATAAAGATATAGAGAAAGGAAAGCTTCCGCGTGACTGCTATTATAGAATTTATAGTAATAGGATAGCTAGTTATAAAGTTATATATATATATATATATATAACTACTAAAGTTAATATATAATAAATATCTTTAGTTTAAAAAGAAGTTATATCCTTATAGTCCCACCTTTCTAGTTTAAATTATTACATTCTAAGTAACTGCCACTATTACTAGTATTTACTATATTATTACTGTTAGTTATATTATGCTGTAAAGTATACGGTAACTATATATACTGCTACGTATATAGCGGTATACTCTCTATAGCCTACTAGCTACAGATATCTAGTATCCGGCACTAGCTGTAGCTTAGTGGCATGGTAATTAGTAAGTAATTACTATACTGTAAATCTAGAGCCTTATATAATACTATATACTATATAATATAGTAATGATAATAACTTAAAACTAATAGCAGTTTGCATCTATATAATAAGATTATATATAGTATATAATTACCCTAATAATTAAACTAATACTAATTAGTAGTTAATCTAACTATTATACTACTATACTGCAGATTAATAAAGCCTATTATACTAGAAGAAGTAATCATGAAACTCTATACTTAAAATTTATATAAGGTAAAAGATTGTAAGATTTATTACATAGATATCTTAGATTCTTCCTACTCTAGGATCTTACTAAAGATATCTAAATTATATAATAATTTCTTTTAAAGGCTATTATTAAGAAGTTAATTATATACTCTTACCTTAGTTTAAAATAAGGTACTTTCTATGATATTATCAAAAGGTTAACTATATACTTAAGATAGTTACTTACTGGAGAGTATTTAGTAAATATAATAACCCTCTTTAAGCTATTACTAGACTTTTTAGTATTAGAGATTTATAGTATCTTTAGTCTTAATTCCTTAAGAAACCTAAATAGCCTCTTGAAAACTTTTTTCCTATTCCTCTCTGTGTGGATTTAGCTAAATTAATAATTCTTCATTACCTTATACCTCTCTTACCTTTATAATAGTATTTAAATTAACCTCTATAGGTAAAATATCTGCCTTAGGTATTTCCATATCTATAATAATAATATCCTTAGATATTTCTATATCTATAAAGCTTTATTAATACCTTAATTTAATATTCTTTAGCTAAACCTTAATATTAATTATAAGATTATTATAGAGGAGAATTTCCTAAGGATCTCTATTTATTTAGTATACTAAGTAGCCTTTTATATTTATATAGAATTATAAAGCCTAAAGCTTCTTTAGATATTTTAAGATAATTTTAAGAAGTAGCTTATAATAATATAGAAACTTATAAATATATATATATAATCTGCTACTTTAGAGATTACCTTATAGTATATAAAATTAAAGTGGAAATAGATAGTAATCAAGTTTTTACAGTTATTTACTAACTAATTTAGCAGAAGACGTTTACCTTATAGATTTATAATAAGATTACTGATTTTCCAAAATACTATATTACCCTTAAGAGTAGCCTTAAGAGGTATTTTAAGTAAGTTAATAATTTTATATTGAAGAAGTTAGATTCTATATTATTCCTCTATAATATCTAACTAAAGATTAAAAATATTATACTAATAATATTTTTACTATAAGTAGTTAAAGAGAAAGAATTACTATTGAACTAGCTAGCTTAAATATATATAGCCTTAGGTGAGAGATTTTTATTATAATTATTAATCTTACTAGTTTTATATTTAACTATCTTAAAGTCTCTCTAATATTAAGAGAATTATGAAACCTTCAGCTGAAATTAACCTAAGTATTAAGAATATTCTCTATATATTACTACTGCTACCTTTTTAATAATATATATGCTAAACATACTATAAACTTTATAAAGTTATATAATAAAAATATAAAGTATAGTGGAGGCTTCTATAATATTCTTAAGTTAAAGATTTATATTTTTTATAATTACTACTTTAAACTTAATATTCTATAGTATATATAGATAAAGCTTTCTTTAATTATATTTAAAGATTATATTCTTTAGTTTTACTTTAACTACTTAAGTAACTTCAATATTAACTTTATATTTAACTACATAGTCTAACAGATTAAGAATTACTTCAAGAATAATAAGAATTAATAACTTTATCTCTCTAACTAGTAAAATACTATTCTTTGAAATATTACTATAAAGAATTCTAATAAAAATAAAAGAAAGCTTTTAAGCTTCTAATCTTAAAGCTTATATATATCTAAAAAGCTTTTCCTACTAAAATCTAAGTAGATAATACCTTCTGCCTCTAGCTTATAAATATATATTATAATATACTAAAATACAAGTTAGCTTTCTTTAGTTTTATAGTAACTTTCTAGAGCTTCTGTAATTAGTTATAATTCTTTATAAGTAATATCTTATAAATCTAAAAAGTATAATATGTATAAGATAATAGAGATAACTACTAGAAAGTAGCTAGAAACTAATTTTAAACTAATTATATATATAATTTACCTTAAGGTAACTCTTAAGATTATAATTATACTTCTATATATATATAACCTTATACTTTAGGTAGCTATTACTTATCTTTAATATCTATATATAGCTATACTAACTAAAAATACTATATATATAGTAAATCCAGTTATTAGTTTATAAGATATATTCTTAAGGAGAGATATACTTTATATAATAGGTATAAGTTAACTACTAATCTTAAAATATACTTTATAATAGTATACTAAGTTTTTCTTATTAGTTATAAAGATATTAATAATCTTAATAATAATAACTTTAAGATTTTGCTAGAGGTTAATATTAATAAAGATATTATTATATAATATTAAATAAATATTAATCTTAAACAAAGCTACTTTATAGAATTTACCTTAAAGATATTTTTTATATTATTTTATAGTAAAAAACCTCATATTTTAGATAAAAGTAAGATGACTAAAATTCTTTACAATTAGGTAATAATTTATACTCTTACTAAAAATATTACTATTAGCGGTAAACTTATAGATAATATTACTATTACTATATATATCTTTATATCTAAAAGCTACTACTTAAATATTATATTTTAAGATATTCTATCTAACTTAGATACTACTAGCTTCTTAACTATTAGATACTTTTAATTTACTATATTAAAATAGTTAAGTATTTCCTCTATTATCTTTATTTTTCTATAAGGTAAGTTAATTATAATATATTTTAGAGAAGCTACCTTTATTATAATATTTACAATAGTTAATATATTTATACTATTTAATATTATTATATTATATTTAATTTCCTATAATAATTTCTTCCTCTTCTATCTTATAGATATAAATTACCTTAGTATTATATTTAATAATATCTAGAATAAACTTTACTAAAGTAAAAGGATTATACTTATTATTTAAAAATAGAAATATCTATAAATACTTCTTAATAAGAAGAAAATAATTACCTCTATATATTTTATAGAGATAGAGATATAGAGATTTTACTACTATTTTGAATATCTAGCTATAATATACCTCTATTATATTCTTACTAAGGTGGAATATTTAGTTAAATAATATACTCTTAAGGCTCTTAAGAAATATTACTATTATTACTAAATATATAATATAGCTTCCTTATACTTCTAATTTACTATTTAAAGTAATATTTACTTTAACTTGAAGATTATTATTAATATTATTTATATTAATAACTATAATATACTTTATATTATTAATACTACTATAGTATTTAATACTACTTAACTTTTACTTAATATATTAGTAAAGATAATATAGAAGGCCCTTAAGGTTTTTTAGATTAAGATATTCTAAAGTCCTCCTCATTTTATTACTGCTAATATAGATATAAATCTTTAATCTGAAAATTTTAAATTAGAGGTAAAAGTTATAGAATTAATAATTTGTATTATATCTATTGAGGTATATAATAGTATTAGTATAGTTAAGTATTATTATATATTTTTATATTATATATATAAGATTTACTATATAAAATTTCCTACTGTTACTTAAGAGGTATTTCTTCAGGTAGTATATAAGGTAATTAATAATATTACTAATCTAAATAGCTTTATATTTATTTTGCTTATTTTATGGAATATATTTATATTTTATGAAAGATTTACCTTTCTCTCTAGATATTATTACCTAGATGTAAGCTATATATAAGGTTATAGAGGAGGTTTGCTGTAAGTATATTAAGTATACTATTAATATTACTTTAGTAATATATAATAGCCCCAATATTTCTTATATAATAGCTTTTCTGCTTCAAACTTTTATATATATATAGTAAGAGAAAAAGGCTAGTAAAAGCTATATTCTCTTATTACTATTTATAGTGAAACTTATATTCTTAAGCTACCTTATAGTTTTTAACAGTTTTAATTAATAGCTATAAAATAGTATTTTAAAGGTAATAAATAAGAGATTAATAATAGTATAACTAAAATTATAGCTTTATAAATATTAGTATTTATAGTTTTATATATTAATTCTTAGTTAGGCTAAGGATTTCTAAGTAACTTAATAGTAAATAGAAGCTTATAATTTTATGTAACTACTTTAATTTTATCTATAGTTATCCTTAAGACTTTAAATATATAGCTAATACTTTATATTACCTCTGTTTTAAGAGATAATAATATTCTTCCTTCTTAAGCAATTAGTAATTTACTATCTTAATTTTAAATATCTTAAATTAAGCTGATACCTTTAAGTTTTATAATTTATAGGTATATAGTTAGTTTACTATCTTTAAAGTCTAGCTAAAAGCTTTATTTTATAGTGTATCTTATAGCTAAAAAGTAGTTAGATTTAGTATTCTTACTTACGCTCTATATAAAAAGTATAATTATAATATTTAATTTACTATTTAAAAAGTTAATTAAAAAAAGGTTAGGAGTATTATTAATAATAGTATTATTAAGATTATTTAATATAATTCTATTCTCTATAAGAATTATAAATACTTTAAGTTTTATATTATTAATAAAAATAAAAATAAGGATACTAATAAGATATATAAGAAGTTAAAGTTTATAATTTAAAACTTTAGAAATTATAGTAAGTTTAAGATTTTAGTATAATTACTAATAATTTAGTAAAGTAGCTAATAGTTAAGTTTAACTGTAACTTTAACTTTCCTTAAGTATAAGAATATAATAATCTAGCTTTATAAAATTACCTAAGTTTATACCTAAGCTAAAATAAAGCTTATAAGGTATATTATAGTTAAACTACTTTTATATCTTAAAGGGTAGTATCTTCTAAACTTTATAATAATTATTATTAAGTTACTTTATAACTTTACTATAGCTGAAACCTACTAGTAAGTAACTTACTTTATATATTATAAGAAGTAGTTATAAATAGAGATTATAATATATAATCTATACCTTCTTATTTTATATACTTGAAATAATACCTTCAGCCTTATTAATATATAAACTAATAATATTCTTAGCTTTTCTAAAATAGTATCTTTTTACTAAGAGAATAAGAAGCTTAAAAAAAACTTATTTAAGGTAAAATCTAAAATTATATTTTTAGAGATTATACTTCTTATATTTAATAGAGATATTCTATTACTCTATAGTAATTATTTCCATTTATACTAAAAGTATTAAAGGTAAAAGTAAGCTTTTATTAATATAAATATTATACCTAAAGTATTTAAGAAAGCATATATTAAATAGTATATATATATAATATATACCTTACCTCTATATACCAGCTAGAAGCTTTATTTAACCTTTAATATATAGTATAAAAGTAATAATTCTTAAGTATTAATATTATTATACTTAATAAATAGCTTAAGTAGTAAATAAAATATCTTAACTAAGGTTTTAACTTTATATTACTTAACCTCTCTAAGGTATATTTTTATACTTTCGTTCATAGCTTTTTTGCTAGTAATATTAACCTCTTATTTTAACTGGAATTTATAATAATTGTAAGTTAAAAAACTATAATTAGTAATAATTAGTTTAACTTCTGTAGTAGCCTTATATATTATTTATTTACTAAAAGTAAGAAAGTTACTAGAAGTATATTTACTTTAGAGATGTTTATTATAATAGCTAGTATAGATTTTATCTATGTTATAGTTATATTACTTGAGGAAATTCTTAAGTATAAAAAGTTTCTTAGATTCTAATTATTATATATACTAATTTATACTTACTTTATAAATACCTTATAAAGTTTAATATTATTAAAGAAAAAAATTTAATAATTAATCTTATAGTTCTAAGGTAGTTATATAAATACCGTAAGTTTTATAAGATATAGTAAATTGATAAAGCTGATAATTTTACTAATATCTTTATAAAGAAAATTCTAAACTATATCCTTGAGAGATTAATTAATTTCAACTATAAAATTATTTAAATAGTGGAATAAATAACGTAAGTAAAGTAGATAAATAGATATTTAGATATTATTTAGGTAAAAAATATAAATTACAAAAGATATTATTTTTTATATAAATAGATAGATATTAGAATATGTAATAAAAAGAAAAGTTACTAGTGTTAGTTATATTATACTATAGGGTATATAGTAACTATATATACTATTATATATTTAATAATATATTCTCTATAACCTACCAGCTATAGATACCTAGTATCCAACGTCAGCTGTACCTTAATAGTATAGTAATTAGTAAGTAGTTACTTTACTGTAAATCTAAAGCTTTATATAACGTTATATACTATATAATATAGTAATAATAATGACTAAAAAGTAATACCAGTTTATATCTATATAATAAGATTATATATAGTATATAATTACGCTAATAATTAAACTAATAGTTACTAATATAAGTATTAGAATTATAACTAGTATAATCTATAGCTATATTACTGATATTATTAGAATTATTATTACTACTATAACTATTAGGTGTATTACAGTTGCTAGTATCTACCTTAATATTACTTCCAGAGTTATTAGAGGTATTTGAGTTTTTAGTATTATATACCTATTTAGTAAATATGAATATTAGGCTATTATTATTATTATTATTATTATTATTATTATTATTATTATTATTATTATCGTTATTATTAGTGTTATTATTATCGTTATAATCATATGGAAGGTAAGTGCCAGTACTGCTCTTACTTTACGTAAAGGCGTAACTGATGCCTCGCGTTTATGTAGATACTATAGATTACGTAGTAGAGGCATAACTGCCGTTACTATTGGAGGCAGCATAACTGCCGTGGCTGTTGCATATAGAGGGCGTCGCTTTAGTGGATAACGTTAATTACCATAGCTGTGGCCGTAGTTATTATAGCGTTAATTGCTGTAGCGTAAATTACTGTGGCGTTAACTGCCGTAACAGTTACTATTATTAACATATAATAATATTATCATTACCTTGCTTTTTAGTGGAGGTCTGTAGACTAATCTAGCTTATCTAATTAGTTTACTTAGTAATTAGATAAGGATAATATTATTAATAAGAGAGAATTAAGGAAAGAGAAGAAAAAGTAATAATCTTCTACCTCCCCAAACTAATAGAGGAAAATTCAGATTCTATAAATATTATATATAAAATAGTTACAATCCTTCTTAATACTGAAGTAATTTTTACCTTATAATATTTTAATAAAAATAATATAATATTAATTTAGTAATAACTTTATGATATATTATAAATATAACTATAACAACCTTATTTGTATGAATAGGTAGTTTAGCTATAACCTTTTTATTTATAATAGATAATATTAGTTATACTACTAATTATTATAAAATAAAGTAGTTACAGTAGGTTGATACTACCTGTTTAAGGTTGGACTTGCCTGAAATAATCTATAATAGCTAAAATATAGTTTTTATTTAAATAAATAAAAGTATGGAGGAAAAAAGGCCTCCGCATAACTGCCGTTACAGAATTTATAGTAATAGAATAACTAGTTATATAACTATACGTATATATATAACCACTAGGGTTAATATATAATACTACTTATTACATATAATTAGGAGGCAAAATCTAGTGTATATTCTATATAACTAAATATAGCTATATACACTACGTAAGGTTTTATTTTAACTAATTTAAGTGGGACGAAGCCTGTGAAGATACTATAAATACCTAAGGCTTAAATAGTGTAAATTCTGACGCTTAAATATATTATTTCTAATATATCCCTCCAGCCTTAAGAGCTACACCTATAGGCTAGCTCTTTCGAATAATACTAGTTTAAATACTCTATTTATATCTTATAAGAGACTTTTCTTACAGTCTTATTATTCTTATTAAACTTCCACCCCTATAGCAGAAAGAGTAATATTATTTATAGGCTATTTAAGTATCTCTTATTATTTAGACTAAGAATACCTCCTAGTATCTTAAGTATCTTAGATACCTCTGAATTCTTTTTTAACTATATTATTATTAAATTTAGGATCTATAAGTTCTAACTGATAGTTAAGAACCTTATTAAGGTCTTTAAATACTAATATAAATAGCTTTTCTTAAAGTTCCTCCTCTTACTATACTTTCAGGTAGTTTAACTAGTTTATTATATTAATCTAAGTAATAAAAATACTAAACTAGTAGCTTCAGAAAGACTTTATAAGACTGTTAGCTATAAGGTTTCCTAAGGATATATACTTAATTTTAAAATACCTTTACTAAACCTCTTATTATACCTAGTAGTTATAAATATCTATATACTGTAGTTTTATATATAGTTATATTATTTTAGTAGTTATAAAGTATATTATTTACTGGTTATTATATTAGATTTAGACTACTGGATAAGGTTTATATATCTTACTTCTACTAAAAGTGTTTATTATAAGGTTTACTTATAGTATAGTAATAGGATAGCTAGTAAAAATAGCTTCTTATACTGCTCATAATAATGTTAAAGTTTTTATTTTAATTATTAAAATAGTAATAATATCTTACTTATTAGCTCACTATACTGTAAGAATGCTAAAAAGATATATAATATATATCTAAAAGCTTTTTTATTTCTTACTATTATCTATTAAACTAGTATTTATAGTAATAATAAGATTATCCTATAGACTACTAGCTTTATAGCTAAATTTAAGGTAGAGGGTTTTAGTTTTACTAAGATACTATATAATTTATTTAGCTTTAAATTAGTGGTTATCTCTAGAATTCTGGTTAAAACAGAATAATTAGCTAGCTATATAGATAACGTCTGGTTTTATCATACCTATAGCGTAATTAATAAAGCTAATATCTTATTACTAGTATTTAATCTCTATATAGGAAGCTTAATTAAGTTATAGGAGGAGTTCTTAAGGTTTAAGAGAAATATTAAACTATTTAATATACTATATATATTTTATAAGATACTTAAGAAGCTTTTTAATATAGACTACTTAAAAAAGCTATAATTATTATATTATTTAACTTTAAATAATCTTAATACTAAGAAGCTACTATAGGTTTTTGCCTTCCTTAAGATAATACTTCTTTTAGAGGTTTACTAGTAATATAAATACTTTAGATATATCTTCTGAGGGAAAGGAAAATATATAATTATTAATATGAAAGAAGAAAATAATATATCCCTTAAGTTAGTAATATAGCTTTCCTACAGTAAGCTTAAAACTAAAGTATTTAAAATCTACCTCTAGATAATACTACTAAAAGAGAGAAAACCTTAAAAAACTATAAAGTATTTTATTTAGATAGTAAATCTAACTAAAAGATACTAGCTAAAAAAGTAACTTTAAACAAAGATCTTCTAGCTACTTTAATATAATACTTTATCTATTCTTTATACTTAACTTCTCTAGAAATATCTAATCTTCTTACCTTCTTATAATCTTATCTATATAAATAAGATTATAGAAGAATATAATAGGTAATTCTAGAGAAGTTAATAATATAAACTTTATAGTTTTATATAGAGCCTTAGAGGGCTTAAGGCTAGCTATAGTATAAATATAAGATTTTAAGTTTTTCTAGCTTCCTCTTATATCTTGAATATAAATTACCTTATTAGGATTTTTACTTAAACTTAAGGAAGTATCTAAGCTAGCCTCATATAACTTTACTGTAACTAATTACTCTTATAACTAATAAGAAACTTTATTAAAGTTAAATCTCTTGAAATTATCTTATAGAGGGGTTAAATTTCTATTAAAAAATATTATCTTATTTAAAGAGATATTATAAATTATAATAACTTTATTTTATAAAGAGTTTTATATCTGAAACTAGTTAGTTAAAATATAACTAACTAAAGAATTAATAAAAATATACCTTTTAAGGTAGGTAAAGTAGTTTTACTTAAGTTTTATATTTATAGTAAAAATAAAATATTTATAGCTATATATATAAAGGTAGGCTAAATCTAACTTTATAATATTATTTCTTGAAGTAACTTTATAAAGTCTCTAGTATAACGTTTGCCAGCCTAAAAAGCTTATTGGTATATAGTTATAAAGAAATACTGCTACTTATAAGATTTCAGGCTAGAGATTATAAAGTAATTTACTTTCTTACCTTATAGCCTTTACGCAAGCTTTAATAATAGCTTCAATATACTCTATACCTCTATTTTAGCTTTATATATATAATATAAATAGCTTAAGGTAAATACCTTAAGTAGTTAGGATACCTTTCAGCCTTTTATACTTAGGAACCTTATTATTATACTTAAAAACCTTAATATTAATATTATACTAATACTTAAGAAGTAAAATAAAGTTATTATATACTATAGTTATAATAACTTCAGTATAGTCTAGAAAATAAACATCCTATAAGTAGTTAGTAGCTTTATCTATAAATATTAAAGAGAAAATATAGCTACTATAGCTTTAATAATAGGAGTGAAAGTTAAATATAATATACTTTCTAGAGGTAGTATATAAAGTATTCTTACGCTCTATATAGTAAATAGTTTATTTTACCTTATTAATACTATAAACTTGACATATCCTCTAAGTAGACTAATATTTATTATATTTTAAGTAACTATTAGTAATATAAATATGATATATAGCTAAGATAAAGTAGTTAAGAGACTCTCTCCCAGAATACTCTGTCTACTAATATTAAAGCTATTTATGATCTTTTAGGAATTTTGAAATAGTCTTAGTAATATATTTTTAGTAATAATAATATATAGGAGAGAGCTTATACTATACTAACTATACTACTGAAATATTTAACTTCTTATAAGATATATAGTATTTAAGGATTTATTATCTATACTAAATATTAATAACTATAATCTGTAACTAGTTACTTCTCTATAGTGAAGAGGGATAATTTAGCCTAGTATCCTATTAGTATTCTTACTTTTATAACTACTAAAAGAAGAAAAGATTTATAGCTAGAGAGATATAAAAAGTAATATTATGGAGATATAGCTTAACTTCCTTACTTTCTAAAATTATAATATAAATCTTAGTATCTCTATAGTTTTTAATAGATACTAACTTTATATTATATTAAATATAATCTCTAGAAGAAGCTTCTTAGAGGATTATAAAATACTCAATATCTTAAAGAATATAAACTAAAATACCTAAATTAATAATAAATAAGTTTTAGAGAGGATACTACTAAGATTCCTCTATATAGTAAATTTACTATATAGTATTATAGTTACTTTAGCTGAAAAGCTAGCTATATAGTTACTATTATCTAAAGTTTTAAATCCTCTTTAAGAAATCTAGATTTATGATTATTTACTATTTAATTCTCTTCTTTATTATAGTATTTAATATCTAGCTTTTATATATAAATAATAGGTATATATAATAATAGCGTAAGAGAAGGTAGTTTCTACTATACTTAAGAAAATATAGAAGTTTATCTAAGCTATTAAAATATCTCTTACTATCTTAAGAGTTTAAGTTACTATCTATAGCCTCTAAGGTAATATTAAACGCTCTATAGCTGATTTTACCTTAATAGAGGGCTTTAGGAAGCTACTAAATAGCCTCTATAATAGCTAAAATAACTTTATTTAGTAGTATTATATTTAATTAACTATAGACTATAAGTATATAACCTTAAGTATAAATTTTAATTAGTAAGTAGATTAGTAAAAGTATAAGATTATTAACCTAAAATATTTCTATAATAGAGAAAATATAGCTAACTACTTA
This sequence comes from Colletotrichum lindemuthianum, assembly GCA_001693025.2. Lineage (NCBI taxonomy): Eukaryota > Fungi > Ascomycota > Sordariomycetes > Glomerellales > Glomerellaceae > Colletotrichum > Colletotrichum lindemuthianum. The sequence goes on along the minus strand of MASP02000132.1, from coordinate 127,061 downwards.
AGCTTTATATATAGTATTTTGCTACTTCTGAAATTATATTGTAGTTATTATCCTTATTATAAGGTATTTAAGCTTGGGGGACTGGAGTATGTTATAGTATATAGTAGCTGTATACTAAGGATAGAGGTTATTTATAATACTAAAGTAGTTATAGAGGTTATTTAACTATATAGTAAGATCCTCCTTTATACTATAGTATTAATATTAAAGTATTTTACTTATATACTTAAGGATTTAAATTATTATATAAGTTTAGTTTAACTATTTATACTAATATTTTTAAATTTTTACCAAGTAGAGGCTATAGATAGCTATATAGACTTTTATGGTTTTCTTTAAGAGGTTTAAAATATCTTTAGTATAAATACTTTTAGTAGCTTTAGGGGGAAGTTAAAGTTTCTTAGGATAGGTTAGCTTTATAGAAGTAGACTTATTAAGAATACTGGAAGTATTTAAGTAAAATACTAGTTTCAGATATTACTACAGCTATTTTACCCTTTTTTACTTTAGGAATATTCTATATAAGAAGCTCTTAAGAAACCTCTAACTTAAGGTTTTATTAAGAGGCTACTTGAGAATTAAGATACTTCTATAGATTATGAACTCTAGCTTCTATCTGAAAGATATTATGTTAGGTAATCTACTAATTAGCTTCCTTAAGAATTAAAATAAAGGTATTTTTAGTAAATATCTTAGTATTCAAGATACGTAAAATCGTTATAATATGTACGTTTTTACCTAGTAGCCTTTCAGTATTATAAGACTCTTAATTATTATATGTAATTAGGAGGCAAAATCTGGTGTATATTCTATATAACTAAACGTAGCTATACATACTACGTAAGGCTTTATTTTAACTAGTTTAAGTAAGGTAAGGCTTATGGAGACGCTATAAGTGCCTGAGGCTTGAATGGTGTAAACTCTAACGCTCGAACATGTTATTTCTAACACTACTGAAGAGGCTACTAAAGAGACTGCAGCATATTAGTATATATAAGAATATAGAGATTTCAGTATACATAGCATTAATAAAATTATTATATAAGAAGATTACATAAGAGGGCTACTATACAAGAGGGCTATTATAAGAGATAACTAGAGGAATATTAGTATTAATACAGTAAATATAGTAATTTCAGTATATAATCAAAGATTATAATAAGGCTATTACCAGAAGCTATAGTATTAAAACTATCAAAAAATAAAAAGGCTACTATATAAGAAAGCTACTATATAAAAAAGCCACTATATAATAAGGTTACTATAGAAATCCACTAGAGAGATATTAGTATATATATAAATATAGAAATTTCAGTATATATAGTATTAAGAGGGCTACTATATAAGAAAGTTACTATATAAGAAGGCTACTATAAGAAATAATCAGAGGGGTAATAGTATATATACTTAGGTATATAAATATAGACTATATAGTTAGCTACTAGGTAAGTAAAGATTTTCAAGGTAGTTACTACTTTATAGCAGTTACTTTAAAAGCACTTAGAGATATATATTATATAACTATAATTAGTTAAAATAAGAAGCAGTTTGTTACAAGGATATGTATTAGTTACGCTATACCATAGGGTATATAGTAGCTATATACGCTATCATATATATATAAATATACCTTCTATAGCCTACTGGCTATAAATAACTAGTATCCGGCGTCAGCTGTAGCTAAATAGTATAGCAATTAGTAAGTTATTACCATACTATAAATATAGAGCCTTATATAACGCTATATACTATATAATATAGTAATAATAATAACCGCAAACTAATATTAGTTTATATCTATGCAATAAAATTATATACAGCATATAATAATCCCAATAATTAAACTACTTTTAATTAGTAGTTAATCTAACCGTTATACCACTATACTACAGATTAGTAAGGTCTATTATACTAGAAGAAGTAATTATAAAATCCTACGCCTAAGGTTTATATAAAGCGAAAAATTATAAAATTTATTACTTAGATACCTTAGACTCTTTCTACTCTAGAATCTTACCAGAAGCTTCTAAATAGTATACTAACTTCTTATAGATAGTATTTATTAAGAGGCTAATAACTATCCTTAACTTTAATTTTGAAATAGAGTAACTTCCTAATAGGCACTATTAAGAAGCTAATAACTACCCTCACTTTATTACTTACGGAAGTATATTTATTCAACGTAATAACTCTCTTTAAGCTATTGCCAGATTTTAAGCACTAGAGATTTATAGTATCTCTAGCTCTAATACCTTAAGAAATATATATAGCCTCTTGCATATTCTTTTCCTACTCCTCTCTATATAGATTTATCTAAAAAAATAACTTTTCCCTTATCTTATATCTCTCTCGCCTCTATAATAATATCTAAATTGACCTCTATAGTACTATTTAACTAGCTGGTTTATATATATATAACCTAGAGTAAGAAACATCTATTATAACTATTAATCTTACTGGTATTCTGTTCCTCTATCTTAAAGTCTTTCTAATATTAATAGAATTACTAAAGTCTTAGCTAAAACTAGCTTAAATATTATAAATACTCCCTATATATTATAACTACTACCTCTTTTAATAATATATCCACTAAGTATACTATAGACCTTATATAATTATATAATAAAAATTTAAAGTATAATGAAGGCTTCTATAATATTCTTAAGTTAAAGATTTATATTATTTATAATTACTACTTTAAGTTTAGTATTCTATAGTATATATAGGTAGGGTTCTTTTTAATTATACTCAAAGATAATACTTTTAAGTTTTATTTTAACTATTTAAGTAACTTTAACGTTAACTTTACATTTAACTAAATAATTTAATAGGTTAAGAATTACTTTAAGAATAATAAAAATTAAAAGCTTTATTTCTCCAACTGGCAAAATACTACTTTTTGAAATATCATTACTAAGAATTCTAATAAAAGTAGAAAGAAGGCTTCAAAGCTTCTAATGTTAAGATTTATATATATTTAAAAAGCTTTTTCTGCTGAAATCCAAATAGAAAATATTCTCTGCCTCCAGCTTATAAATATATACTGCAGTATATTAAAGTATTACTTAGCTTTCTTTAGCTTTATAGTAATTTTCTAGAGTTTCTATAACTAGTTATAGTTTACTGTAAGTAATATCTTATTAATCTAAAAAGTATTATATATATAAAATAATAAAGATAATTACTAGGAAATAGCTGGAAACTAATTCTAGATTAACTATATATATAACTTACCTTAAGGTAATTCTTAAGACTATAACTAAACTTATATATATATATATATATAACTTTATATTTTAGGTAGCTATTATCTATCTTTAATATTTCTATATAGTTATACTAATTGAAAATACTATATATATAGTATATTCAGTTATTAGTTTATAAAGTATATTTTTAAGGAGAGATATATCTTATTTAATGAATATAAGTTAATTTTTAATTCTAAAGTATATTTTACAGTAATATACTAAGCCTTCCTTATAAGCTATAAAGATATTAATAACTTTAATAATAATAGCCTTAAGGTTTTACTAAACGTTAATATTAATAAAGATACTGTTATATAATATTAAATAAATATTAATTTTAAGGAGGATTACTTTATAGAATTTACCTTAGAAATATTTCTTATATTATTTTATACTAAGAAGCTTATTATTTTAGATACAGGTAAAATTACCAGATTCCTCTAAAACTAAGTAGTAGTTTATATTCTTACTAAAAAATTACTACTAGCAGTAAACCTACAAATAATATTACTGCCTCTATATATATCTTTATACTTAAAGGCTACTACTTAAATAATATATTTTAAGATACTATATCTAACTTAAATACTACTAGTTTCTTAACTGCTAGGTATTTCCAGTTTGCTATATTAAAGTAGTTGGTTATTTTCTCTATTATATTTATATTTCTATAAGGTAAATTAGTTATAATATACTTTAGAGAAGCTACCCCTATTATAATATTTAAAATAGTTAATATATTTATATTATTTAGTATTATTATTTTTTATATAGTTTCTTATAATATATTCTTCCTCCTCTATCTTATAAATATAGATTACCTTAGTATTATATTTAATAATATTCATAATAAGGTTTACCAAGGTAAAAGAATAATATCTATTATTTAAAAGTAGAGGTATCTATTAATATTTCTTAATAAGAAGAAACTAATTACCTCTATATACCTTATAGAAATAGAGATATCGAGACTCTACTACTATTTTAAATATTCAGCTATAATATACCTCTATAATATTCTTAATAAGTTAGAATATTTAGTTAAATAGTATATTTTTAAGACTTTTAAGAGATACTGTTACTACTACTAAATATATAGTATAGCTTCCTTATACTTCCAATTTACTATTTAAAGTAATATTAACTTTAACTTTAAGATTATTATTAATATTATTTATATTAATGACTATAATATACTTTACGCTATTAATATTACTATAGAATTTAATATTACTTAACGTTTACCTAATATATTAGCTAAGGTAATATAGAATTCCCTTAACGTATATTAGTTTAATATATATGAGGGCTTTTCCGAATTTATTACTGCATATCAGAGTATTACAATATTATAAATATATCTAACATAAATACAAATACATGTCTTTGTAATATAATACAAATACAATTTGTTTTAGTCTATTACATTACAAATACAAATACATATATTAGATAAAATTCCTGATACATTACAAATATATGTAATGTATTTGTATTTTTAATATGTAATATATCATGTATTATGTGTTTGTAATATATTATGTATTATTTCTTAATACTCTGCTGCTAATACAAATATACTTTTTTAATCTGAAGACTTTAGATTGGAGGCAAAAACTATAGAATTCATGATTTATATTATATTTATTAAGATATATAATAGTATTAGTAAAGTTAAGTGTTACTATATAGTTCTCCACTATATATATAAAATTTACTATATAAAGCTTTCTACTGCCACTTAAGAGGTATTTCTTTAGGTAGTATATAAGGTAATTAATAATACTGCTAGCCGAAATAGCTTTATATTTATACTACTTATATTTAGAGTATATTTATACCTTACGGAAGATTTAACTTTCTCTCTGGATATTATTACTTAAGCTTAAGCTATATATAAGGTTATAGAAGAGGTTTACTATAAGTATACTAAGTATACTATTAATATTACTTTAGTAATATATAATAACTCTCATATCCTTTATATAATAATTCTTTTACTCTAAACTCTTTTATATATATAGTAAGAGAAAAAGAGTTAGTAAGAATTATATTCTCTTAATATTATTTATAGTAGAACTTATATTCTTAAGTTACCTTATAGCTTTCGAAAGTTTTAATTAATAGCTATAAAATAGTATTTTAAAGGTATTAAATAAGAGATTAATAATAATATAGTAATAGCTATAACTTTACAAAAGTTAGTATTTATAGCTTTATATACTAACTTTCAGTTAAGCTAAACATTAATAGGTATCCTAATAGTAAATAGAGGTTTATAATTCTATATAGTTATTTTGATTTTATCTACGGCCGCTTCTGAAACTCTAAATATATAGCTAATATCTTATATTATTTCTACCTTAAGAGATAATAATATTCTTACTTCTTAAGTAATTAGTAATTTATTACCTTAATCTTAAATACTTTAAATTTAACTGGAAACTTTAAGTTTTATAACTTACAGATATATAGTTAGTTTACTATTTCTGAAGTTTAGCTAAAAGCTTTATTTTATAATATATCTTATAGCTAAGAAATAGTTAGATTTAATATTCTTACTTACTCTCTATATAAAAAGTATAATTATAATACTTAGCTTACTATTTAAAATATTAATTTAGAAAAAGGTTAAGAATATTATTAATAATAGTATTATAAAGACTATGTAATATAACCTTATTTTCTATAAAACGTATAAATACTTTAAGTTTTATATTATTAATAAAATTAAAAATAAGGATACTAATAAGGTATATAAGAAGTAAAAACTTATAATCTAAAGTTTTAGAGATTATAGTAAGTTTAAGATCTTAATATAATTACTTATAATTTAGTCAAGTAGCTAATAGTTAATTTTACCTATAATTTTAACTTTCCTTTAGTATAAAAATATAATAATATAACTTTATAATATTACTTAAGATCCGTTTGACGTAGTAGTTTAACGTCTAGCTAGCTCTTTCTATTTTAGCAAAAGTAGTAGGTTTGAATCCTGCGACAGGTAACTATAACTGGGGGGTTATAGTATATCTTCCAGTTATGAAACTAAGTATAGTAACTACTACCAGCTGGCAGTATCTACTAATAGCTATTAATAAATAGTAATTATTAATAGCTAGTAACTATTAACAGCTAGTAACTATTAATAACTAGTAATAAATATACTAGCTAGTAGTATATATTATATAATCTCTATAGTGATTCTTAAAAAGTAACTATAATAAATATAAGCTTATACCTTCCCTCTCTTTATAATAAATATACCTCCTATATTTATCAGCTATTATATTAGCTAACTATACTTACTACCTAAGGTTTCCTCTATTTAAATAGTTTCTCAGCTTCAGCTTATCTATAGGTTTATAAGGCAAAAGCTAACTATTAGGTGTATTTACCTAAATGGAACCCCGAGAGGTATATGATTTAGCAACAGATTAGAGACCTTTAATATAACTATAATAATATTACTTAAGCTTATACCTAAGTTAAAATAAAGCTTATAAGGTATATTATAGCTAAACTGCCCTTATATCTTAAAAAATAGTATTTTTTAAACTTTATAATAATTATTATTAAGTTACTTTATAGGTTTACTATGACTGGAATTTACTACTAGATAGCTTACTTTATATATTATAAGGAGAAGCTATGAATAGAGACTTTAATATATAATTTATATTTCTTCATCTTATATACCTAAAATAATATCTTTAGCCTTATTAATATATAAATTAATAATATTCTTAGCCTCTCTAATATAGTATTCTCTTACTGAGAGAATAAGAAGTTTGAAAAAACTTTATTTAAGGTAAAGTTTAAAATTATACTTTTGGAGACTATATTCCTTATATTTAATAGATATGTTCTGTTATATTATAGTAATTACTTTTACCTATACTAAAAGTATTAAAGGTAAAAGCTAGCTTTTATTAATATATATACTACATTAGAAATACTTAAGAAGATAAATATAAAATAATATATATATAGTATATATTCTACCTCTATATACTAACTGGAGGCTTTATTTAATCTTTTGCATATAGTGTAAAAATAATAATTCTTAAGTAATAATACTACTATACTTAAAAAGTAGCTTAAGTGGTAAATAAAGTATTCTAATTAAGATTTTAACTTTATATTATTTAACCTCTCTAAGAAATATCTTTATATTTTTATTAATGGCCTTTTTACCCATAATATTAACTTTTTATTTTAACTGAAAGTTATAATAATTTTAGGTTAAGAGACTGTAATTAGTAATAGATAGTTTAATCTCTATAATAACCTTATATATTACTTAGTTACTAAAAGTAAGAAAGTTACTAGAAGTATACTTACTTTCGAGATTTATATTATAGTAACTAATATAAACTTTATCTATATTATAGCTATATTACTTAAGAAGATACTTAAGTATTAGAAGTTTCTCTAGATTCTAACTATTATATATATTAACTTATATTTACTTTATAAATACCTTATAAAGCTTAATATTACTAGAAAGAAGTATTTAATAATTAATATTATAATGTTAAGGTAGTTATATAAATACTATAAGCTTTAAAAGAGATAATAAATTAATAAAGATAATAATATTACTAATACTTTTATAAAAGATACTTTAAATTATATCTTTAAGGAATTTATTAATTTAAACTATATAACTATTTAAATAGAGGAATAAGTAACTTAAGTAAAGAAGATAAATCGATATTTAGATATTATTTAGGTAAAAGAATATAAATTATAAAAGATACTATTTTCTATATAAATAGATAGATATTAGTATATATAATAGAAAGAAAAATTACTAGTGTTAATTATACTATACTATAAAGTATATAATAACTATATATACGACTATATATATAGTAGTATACTCTCTATAGCTTACTAGCTATAAATATCTAGTATCTAGCGTTAGTTATAGCTAAATAGTATAGTAATTAGTAAGTAATTACTATACTATAAATCTAAAGTCTTATATAGCGTCATGCGTTACGTAATATAGTAATAATAACAACCGAAAACTAACACTAGTTTGTATCTATATAATAAGATTACGTATAGCGTACGTAACTCTGACGATTAAACTAACAGTATTAGGGATACTTCTGGTAATATTATTAGTAATAGTAATATAGGGAAGTATAAGGAGGCCCTACTTACCCTGGAGGTAGTAGAGAATATTCTACTTAGCCTATAAGGTATTACTATATTAGTATAAGGAACTAGGAAGTTAGCTGGAGGCTAATATTCTAAATTTGAATAGAGTTTAGGTTTTTCAATCCCCTAGGCTAAAGATTTTAAGATATAATACTAAGGATATTAGGGATTTTGAGAATTCTATAGCGATAAGAATATAGCTACTAAGGGAAAAGATAAATAACTGCCAGAAGACTATAAGGCTATAAATACTATAAATATAAATATTATATTATTTATAATATAATAGCGTCCACGACAATAGGTAATTTCATTACCGTTTAAACCAGTTGCGAGCCGGCATTGGTATCAATGCTGTTCCCGGGTATAATTTACAGTTAGAACTATATATAGGGTGAAGAGCTTAAAGCTCAAATACCACTATAGGTATAAAGCAAAAGTAACTAGATAATAAAATAGCTAAGGTAGCTATATAGCAGCCATATTACTAATAATTTACAGAAAGCTGCAGATTCTACAATTTTTATATAGACTTTAATGGAGGAATATCAGAGGGCTAATAGTAGTAGTAATAGCTACAGCTATAGCTATAGCTATAGTAACAGCTATAGTAACAACTATAGTAGTGGCAACAGTAATGGTAACGGCAGTAGCATTAGTATAGCTACGGCAGTAGTATTAATAGTAGCAACAGCCACAGTAATAAGAGGGTGTAGCATATAAGGGGCAAACGGCATATAGCAATAGGAGGGTTAGTAGTATAGTAATAGCAACGGCGTATAAGAGGTTACAGTAATACGAGGCTATATTAACAAAACGCTAGTAGCTTATAAGGGGTTAGCAGTATATAAAAGATTATATTAATAAATAAGAGGCTAGTACTATACGAGAGGTTATATTAATAAGAGGCTATATCTAAATAAGGGCTGCAGCATACAAGAGGCTATATTAATAAGAGGCTATATTAACATAAAGCTAGCAGTATATAAGGAATTAGCGGTATACGAAAGGTTAGCAGTATATAAGAGGCTTTTAAGAAACTCTGTAAATAGTATTACTCTTTCTGCCGTAGGAATGAAAGTTTAATAAGGATACTGGGGGTTTAGTTAAAGTATATAAGGGGCAGTAGAAAGCTAGTAGGAGGGCTAAAAGGTATACTATAAGGTTAGATTTGGAAATAGCTTTATTTTAAGCTATAAGATTATAAGGATATAGTTTATAAAGGGGGGAAAAATATAAGAGTACGCCAGTAGCTTCCCTACTAGGCTATTAGGCTACTACTTAGTTATATATAAAGAGGAATATTTGAATTATAATAGCTGGGGGTTTCAGAGTAGAAAGGTTAGATTTAAATATATTAATAACCGCATCCCTATATTTATCGCCCCCTATATAGATCCATCACTCTGAGACCGTATATTCCTAACATATAGCTATATTGAGGTATATATAATATATACTAGATTTTAGCCCCCAATAATATATAAATTAAGAGTCTTATAGTACTAAAAGGCTATTAGGCTAAAAGGTATATATTATAATAATTTTATATATCTTAAACGCTGAGATCTTTACTATATATAAATTTATTTTAATATTTAAGAAAGTTAATTAGTAACGTACTTAGTATAATACCTTCTAGGTAAACAATAAAGCTTATAATCTATAGAATTACCTTAATTCTATGGTGAATACTTATAAAAACCTTTCTTTGGAGGCTTCTTAAAGTTATTTATATATAGCTTTCTTAAGTTAAATGTATTAAAACACCTAACATTAATATTCCTAAAGCCTTAACTGCTTCTGGTACTTTTAATAGATTTACTATTATGAAGTTAACTTATTTTCAGAAGCTTTAAGCTTCACTTAAGGTTTCTAATATAATCTATATCTAGAGTATTATAAGACTATAGGGAAGATTCTAAGATCTATAAAGCTATCAATAATCTTTATATTATAAGAATTTAAAAGTATTAATATAAGTGGTAAAATAAAGTTTATCTAATAAATTAGATTCTTAAATATATAAGTAAGATATTTTAATATTAATATTATAGGAGGGGCTAATAGCTTGCTTTCTATTGTAACCATTAGTAGATATATTACCCCCTGAAGTATAACTTCAGCCTTTCCACTCCCCCACTAACTACTACAGCCAGCCCCAAGTTAATCTAAACCTAAACCCCTTACAGCTATAGTAGCTAGCATACCCACCCTATATTAATCTTTTTAAAATAATTAACTAATAACTTCTTCTACTTTAATCTTACACCCTTATATCCTCATATTATCTATATATAATTTAAATATCTTAAGAGATTTAATTACTACTAATTATAGCTACCCTATTTAAATACTTATTATAATCTTAATATCTATAATGTTAATATTCTTACCCTCTAGATAAAGTTTTATATTCCTAATATAAAAGTTTTCTACTATTAAAATAAAGGCTTTCCACTACTAATATAAGTTAACTTATAATTTCTATATAAATATAGTGGAATTTAGCTTACTTTTATTAGCAAATAATCTAAGCACTTTAATTAAGTGCAACTAATATATAAATAATAATAATATAGATATTAATATATTTAATATAGCTATATAGTATTTAAAACTCTATTAACTATAATATTATAATACTTTAAAATATCTAGTAACTAATATAATATATTAATATTAGGATACTATCTAATTAATTAGTAGTCTCTAAAATTCTTAGCTTAATATAGCATATTATAGAATAGCTAGATAATTCTTTTCTATATTTCTAGAGTTCATATATTAATATTAGTATTTATAATATTACTTAAACCCTCTGGAAGATATTAATACCTCTGGTTATAGAGATTATAATAGAATATATAGTTTCTACTATTATATTCCCCTAGTTGCAGGTAGCTATATAGATTTAAAAGAAATCTCAGTTTTATTATAAAGAATATAGAAAAGTAATAAATTATAGAATATTCAGCTTTCAGCCTTCTATTTTATCTTATTTTTAAAAGGTTTATAAAGATTCTTAACCCTATAACCTTAGTAGTTACTTTCAGCTATATATATTAAGCTTTAGCCTCAGTAAAGCTTTTACCATATAGATTATTACTATAAAGTCTTTCTCCACTATAAGGTTAGATATTATAACTGAAAGTATAATTATGCACAACAATAGGTAATTTTATTACCTTTAAACCAGTTATAAGCTAGCATTAGTATGAATACTATTACTAGGTAAATTTTACAGTTAGAACTATATATAGAGTAAAGAGCTTAGGTATCACTACAGGTATAAAGCAAAAGTAACTAAATAATATAAAGAAGAATCTTACTATATAGATAACTAATTCTTATAACTAGTTTAATATTATAAATAATATTTATCTTTAGTAAATATCTACTATATCTTATAATATACTTTAGTTCTTAAGCTTAAATATCTTTCTATAAAAATAGTAACTGAAATATAATTTTAGAAATAGTAAGATATTATATATAAAGCTTAAGTAGTAGTTTATATTCTCTCAGTTATAGGGATATTTTAGCTTAATAATTATATACTCTTACTAGTTTACTTACTAATTAAGATATATATTTCAAGTTATATCTTTATAGTTTATAGTTACTTAAATATAATATTACTTAATGAAGTTATTTCAGCTGTTATAGAAGCTATATAGTATCTTTCTAAAATCTTCTATTAAAGTAAAATTAGCTATAAAGTATTTAACACCACTTGAGAGACTATAAATAGTAACCTAAACTCTCCAGGTGGTAAATTACTTTCTTAGCTTAGATAAATCTTTATATTCTCTTAATTGTAGCTGAAATTACCTACCTTTATACTATTACTATATATTCTTAATACTAATATATATAAGTTAGATATTAATACTATAACTAAGAAGAGAATTAAATAGTAAGTAACCTTAGATTTAGACTTCTTAAGAAGGATCTAAAGCTTTAGATAATAGTAACTATATAACTAGCTTTCTAGCTAAAGTAACTTTAATAATATATAATAAGTTTATTATATAGAGAAACCTTAGTAATATTCTCTCTAAAATCTATTTCTTTTTAATGTAGAAGAGAGAGGCTAATAGCTTACTTTCTATTATAATCTTCAGTAGATATATAACCCCCGAAAGTATAACTTTAGTTCTTCTATCTCTACTAACTACTACAGCTAGCTTTAAGTTAATTTAAGGTAAAACCCCTTATATATATAGTAGCTAGTATAATCACACCGCATTAATCTTTTTATAGATAATAAATAACCAATAAGTTCTTCCGCAGTAATCTTACGCCCTCCCCTTATATCCTTATATCCTTACGCTATATATAGTTTAAATATCTTAAGAGGATTACTTACTACAAACTTTACTTTATTTGAATACTTATTCTAATCTTAATATCTATAATCTTAATATTCTTACTATATATAACTTATCCCCAAAATAAAACTTTATATCTCTAATATAAAGCCTTTCCACTACTAATATAGTAGTAGTCTACTATTAATATAAGCTAACTTATAATCTCTATATAAGTATAGTAGAATTTAGTTTACTCTCATAATGAACTTCTCTTCATATATGAATCAAATATAACTAATATATAACTAATATTAATATAAATATAAATACTTCTGATATAGCTATATAATTGTTACAAACTATACCGATACTCAAGTATAGGCTTATGCCTATACGCCCTACTTAAATGCAGCCAGATAACAAGTGGTAACTTATTATTATATATTCTTTAATAATGCTATATATAGCTTAATTATTAATACTGTATATATGCATACGTATACATATATATATAGATACTGGAGGCTTAGATACTATTAGCTGCAGTATTATATCTTCCGGTTGAGGCCAGCTTTTTATATATAATAAGTTACTACTAATAGTTTAGTATTTAATTTATAGTATAATATAGCAGAAGTAAAAAAAGAAGATATATATTACAGGCTATATCCGGTATTCAAGTATAAACTTAGGCTTATATATCCTACTTAAGTGCAGCTAGATTATAAACAGTAACTTATTATTATATATCTTTTCATAAGACTATATATAGCTTAATTAATAGTACTATTTATATATACATGCATATATGCATATAGGTACTGGAGGCTAAGATGCTATTAGCTGCAGCACTATGCCTCCCGGTTGAGGCCAGCCCTTCACAATAATATCCAAAATTCCAGTCGTTATAATATTATAATATTTTAAAATATCTGGCAATTAGTAAAATGTATTAATCTTAGAGTACTATCTAGTTAATAATTAATCTCTAGAGTAATTAGTGTAATATAGTAAACTATAGATTAATAAGATAACTTTCTTGTAAGTATTTAGAGTTTATTTATTCATATTAGTATTTTTAATATTACTTAAGCTTTTTAGAAGATATTAATAACTTTAGTTATAGGAGTTATAATAGAATTCTTAATATCCACGATTATATTTTCCTACTTACAGGTAGCTTTATAGATTTAAGGAGAATTCTGGATCTACTATAATGTAAACCTTTTGTTTTATTCTATCTTTAAGAAGTTTATCAAGATTTCTAACTTTATAACCTTAGTAGTTACTTTCAGCTATATATATTAAGCTTCAGCCTTACTGAGACTTTTGCTAATTATTACTATAAGGTTTTCCTTTACTATAAGATTAAATATCATAACCGGAATCATAATTATTTATAATTATACGTAATTTTGTTACTATTTGAATTAGGTATAAGCTAGCATCAATTCAAATACTATTACTCAATATATTATATATATAGAATTATTTACGGGGTAAAGAGTTTAAATATTACTACGGATATAAAGTAAAAGTAACTATATCTTTAATTTACGTATTTTAATTTATAGATATTTTGATTTATATATTCTTAGATATTAAGTATTTTATTATTCTCTAAGAAGCTTAGTCTAAAGACTATATTTAATTTGGTTTCTTTTACTTTATATCTATAGTGGTATTTAAGCTTTTCACTCTATATATAGTTTTAACTATACATTATACCCTGAAACAGCATTTATACTAATACTAACTTACAACTAGTTTAAATAGTAAGACGATTACCTATTATTATAGATAACTATACTACTGTTTATAATATTTAACCCTATAATAGGGAAAAACCTTATTATAATAATCTATATAGTAGAAACCTCAGTAAGGCTAAAGCTTAATATATATAGCTAGAAGTAACTATTAAGATTATAGAATGAAGAATCTTTATAGATCTCTTTAAGATAAAGAAAAGTAAAAAGCTAAAGGCTAAGTATTCTATGATCTATTACTTTTCTATATCTTTATAATAGAATTTTAATTATCTCAAAGTCTATATAGTTACCTATAACTAAAAAAATATAAAATAAGTAAAGAAATATCTAGCTATAATTACTATAGTTCAGGCTATCAGTTTATTAAACTAAACTTTCCTGAAAGTATTCTAAATACCAAAATTAATATGTAGCCTGTAGATATTGAAAAGAAAATTATATATCAATTCTGTAATTTACTATATTAAGCTAACTATCTCAGAAACCTATTATTAACTAGATAATACTCTAATAGTAATATACTATAGTAATGCTTATTACTAAATATCTTATAGTATTATAATAATATAATTATAGAGGTTTTAAAAACTATCTAGTTATATGAGAAATATCTTTATTTTTATGAATATTATTTATACATCACGTGCACTTAATCAATATATTAAGATTATTTAATAATAAAAGTAGGCTAAATCCCAACATACTTATATTAACCTTATAGATTAACTGATATTAGTAGTAAAAACCCTTTATATTAAAGATGTAAACCTTTATTTGAGAGGTAAGAATATTAAGGTTATAAGTATTAAGAGCATAATAAGTATTTAAAAAGAGTAGCTATAGTTAGTGGTAATTAAATCTCTCGAGAAGTTGAAATTATATACAGTGTAAAGGCGTGAGGCTATAAGGGTGTAAGCTTAAAATAAAAGGAGTTATTAATTATCTTTTATTAAAAGAATTAATATAGGGTGCGTATGCTAGCTGCCGTAACTGTAAGGGATTTAGGCTTACGTTAACTTAAAGCTAGCTATAATAGTTAGTAGAGGTAGAAAGGCTAAAGTTATACTTCAGAGGGTAATATATCCACTAATAGTCGCAATAGAAAGCAAGCTATCAGCCCCTCCCAGATTATATTTCATATAATATTAAGTTTATATTTACTAAAAACTATAAAGATACTAGAGTTTTAAAAATAATCTTAAAATGTAAGAAGGCTAAATTATATTTTTAGAATATTGCTTCTTTATTTCTTTAGCTGTTAGTTGTACTTTCTTTCAGTAATTATAGAAATAGAATTACTGATATAATATTAAATTAAATAACTTCTTTTAGTTAGAGAAAAGTACTTACTTTAAAAATATAGTTGTTAATACTTAGTATAGCTAATAAGTTCTTAAATACTATATATAATATAAGAAATTAGACACTTTAGTAGTATAATTAGTATAATATAAGCTTTCTTCTAGATATTATAACTACTAGAGATATATTATAGAGATTAGTTTAATATTCCTAAATAATAATAAATAGTTTTAGTATTAGTATCCAAAATATTTTGGAAGAAAGCCTTTTCATTATATTGTCTTAGCTATAAATGGTATTTTTTATTTTAAATAGCTACTTAAAGTATAATAAGTATCATGTTTCTCAGAAAATATATAAAACGTATAGTATTAGTAAGGCGAAATAGATTAATTACTATCTAGAGTGTAAATATATCTTATATATTACCTCTACAGAGTATATAATATCTAATCTTTAGTTATATTATTAAGGTTATAGTAACTATATCTCTTTTTTAAGACTTGTAAATAAAGTGACTTACTATTTATAAAGTTTGTATTTTATAAACCATATTAATACTTCTATAACTATAATATCTCATAACTTTATCTTACTTTTTTAATACTAGTTTAATATTAATATGAAGGGTTTTAAGTATATTAATAAGACTTTTAGGTAAAAGAAACTAAATACTAGTCTTACTACGTAAAATATATATCTTCAGTGTGATAAAACGTGTGGCCACGTAGGCTACGTAACTGGGCCACAGGCTATAGCCTAAAGGCTACGTTTCAAGGATTTAAATACCCCGCATATTCCGCATTTCAGCCGTAATAATATAAGCTATTTTTCTTCCTTATAAACCCTCTATATAGTGTAAAAAAGCCCCTGGTAGGGGCCTCTATTATATTCTTACAGCTATAAGCTTAGTTTAGCCTACCTTTAGTATTTTTAGACGCCTTTATCCTCTTTTATTATGAATTCGTATGCAGCTTATACTTATAAGAACCTCTTTTCAATTCCTTTAAATATATATATAATGCTACCTATCTTAAGATACCACTATATTATATCTATCCTTTTTCACGTATAGATAATACCACCTATCTTGGGGTATTTCTATATATCTTTTTTAATATTATAGTTAACTTCTTGAAGGTACTTTTTAGGTATCTTTACTATATTATTTCAACTGGCAACTTCTTCTTATTTTAACTTTACTTTACTTTTTACCTCTCTACCTCTATTATATTTAGATTAGCTACCTTTAAGAGATATTCCTTCAGCTAAGATAGACTTAGTCTACAGTAGTTACTTTAACTATTTCTTTTCAGATATACCTTATATCTTAACACTTTATTTAATATATCTGAAGGGGGGGGGGGGGGGGGGGGGGAAAAGTTAAAAANNAAGGGGGGGGGGGGGGGGGGGGGGGGGGTGGAGAAAGCTTAAGAACCTAAGTAAGAAACTTCAGTAAAGCTAAGCTATAAAGTAAAGTTAATATTTAAAGTAATATTATTTAGGCTATATACCTAACGTAGTTAAAATACAAACCTTAAGAAGCTATCCTAACAGTCTGGAAAGAGTTTAGAATTCTTCCCTTCTATAATAACTTTAATAAGTAGTTACTTTAATAACTAAATAGCACTTATATATACCTTCTAGATTATTATAAGAAAAGGTTTCATATATAGAGTATGGGGATACCTAATAGTAAAGCTTCAGCCTCTATTGGAAATTATACCTCAAATAATGTTCCTATAGCCACCAGTGGGATAGAATATATAGAATATAAGAATTATAGTAAGTAGAAAGTACTCTAAAGAGGATAAATTCTATATTCTTCATTAGCTGGAAGGCTATATATTAGTTTCATTCGGGGAAGGTATATTATATATATTATTATATACGGTATACTAATAGGGTTAAAGATATTAATATTTATAGTATATAGCCTATAGGCTATATATAGGCTAAATGTAGATATTTTAGGTAATTAGTTACTAATTACCTAGCAGCTAGTAATAACTAGTAGCTGGTTATTACTAATAGCCGTAGTTTCCACTACTAAACTATACTATATAGTTAGTATACTATAAAGCCTTAATAGCTTTATAGCTATTATACTACTAATACTAGCAAACTTCATTTTTTATCTTTTAACTATAGTATACTATATTCTTATATATAAGATGAAATTAATTAAATAACCTATATTTTTTAACTAAATAGTTTTTTAAATTTCTTTCTTTTCTTTTAAGTAAGTAACCTATTTCTCTATATAAACTATTACGTTATTTATATTAATCAATCTCTCTAGGATATAGTTTAGGAATCCTTTAGTAAAAATATTAGTAAGATTATTCTTACTATTAATTTACCATATTTTATAAAGTTCTTAATATTTATATAATTACCTTAAGATTATAATATTAATTATAAGCTTTTTCTCTTTTATAATACTAAGCTTTATAAGATATTTATATAATAAATATAACTTAATATAAGTAATTATAGAAATAGAAGAAAAGTTATAATAAGCTATATTCTTTTATAAAAATCTAATAATAGTATATAGAAAGTTTATACTGGTAACTATAATATAAGTTTCTAAGATAAGTATATTTCTAGTTACATTCTTACTTTTACTTAAAAAGTAATAAATTAGATTACCTTAAATCATAAACTTATCTTTACTAATAGCTATCTCTTAGTTTAAAATTATAATAAATTCCAGTTAAAATAATAGGTTGATATTTCTTATAAAGAAGCTATCTATAAAAATATAAAAGTATATTTTACAACGGTTAAGAGAAATAAAGGTTAATCTTTAATTTAAGTTTTCTATTTACTATTTAATATACTTATTAAAAGTAACAATATTGGTACTAGAGGGTTATTATTATTATATAAATAAGAGGGGTTATAAAGTATCTTAGACTAGTAAATTAAAGTAATATATACTTTATATATATAGTATTTAATATAGCCTTTTTTAAATATCTAAGAGTTTATAAAAATATTAATAATAGTAAGCTTATAACTTTAGTTTCTTTACTCCAAAAGGAGGTTTTTACCTTAGAAGGAAAGTATACTACCGTTAAATACTAATAATATTTATAAGGAAGATTTTAGATTTTGTTATAAGAACAACTTTCACCAGTTTTTTATTCTCTTATTAAGTAAAAGTAATATTAGGAAAACTAAAGATATTATTAGTTTATATATTAATTACGCTAAATATCTTATTATTTGGTTAAAGTATAAGAAGCTAAGAATTATAGGTAAATATCTCCATATATAACTATTTCTTATAATATTTTAAGTATATTACCTACTAGTGGATATTAACTTTAGCTAAAGTATAAAGTAGTTTAATAATTATTATTATAAATTCTGGGGGATATTACTTTTTAAAGTAAGTAGGTAACTTATCTATAATATTTTTTATAAGTTAAGTTTTAATCTAAATATAAATTTAATAATATCTCTTAGTTAGAGGAAGAAGCTTTCTTTCTTTATTAATATAGAAATAATAACTATAATTAACTTCTAGCTACTTCTCTAAATTATAGAAACCTAAGTAAAGATTATAAGCTTTTTATTATCTCCAAAACCTTAAATTATAAGCTTTAACTTCTTATATATTTAGTTATTATTATTATTCTTTATTTTATTAATAATTCAAGACTTAAGGATAGTATAGTTCTTATAGAGAATAGAATTATACTAAATACTTCTAACTATATTATTATTATTAATACTCTCCACTTTCTTCTTTATTGATTTTTTAAAAGGAAAGCTGAAAGTAATAATAATTTCTTTAAAGTAGAGGAATTTAGAGAAAGTTAAGTTACCTTCTATCTTAGTTGTAAGAAAGACTATAAATTAATATTCTTAGTTATCTTTTCATTAAGAAAGGTCTTTCTAATTAAATATAGATTTTAAGAGTTTAAGAAATAGCTTTATTATTCTCTAATTTCCTGTTGCCGGGTAAATTTTACAGTTAGAACCACATATAGGGTAAAGAGCTGAGGTACCACCACAGGTATACAGCAAAAGTAACCAAATTATTCTCTAATTTCTGGTATACTTATTTCTGTTAAAAGATAGTAGTATATTACTTTTAATATAAAAAAAAGAATATTATTATTATCTGGTATCTCTAAAGTATTTAGAGGGTTAAGAATGATAGGAAATAAAATGAGGGTAAATAAGGTTTCTCAAGGGGAATCTTTCACCTTATTAATATTATAAGTACTATATCTACAGTTAAAATATTCTTATATTTCTACTGGAATATTTAGTTAAGAAGAAGTATTATTACTTTTATAGTATACTTTTATAGTAATTAAGTGAAACTCTTAAGAATTATAAGGAAGATTAATAATATATATTTTACTATAAGTAGTAAGTAGGCAGAAGAAATATTACTAATCTTTCTTTTTTTACTATATATATATAAAAGATTATAGTGGAAGGCTTATAACTTAAGACATATTATGATTATTATAAGTAACTATAATAATATTAATAATTTTCTTTATATACTTATAGTAGATAGCTTTAGTTACTTTTTAGACTACTTATATTTATAAGACTATCTCGGGAAATAGAGTGAAATTCTTAGTAAGCTGGAGGTAAACTCTAAAAAATAAGAAATATAAATATAAAATTATTTAGGCTGGCAATATTATTTATAAACTTATAAGCAGCCTGGAGGTAATACTCTTATAATAATAATAATAGATAATTTTAGTAGGAAATTTTATATATATAATAGAGGGGAATATAGTAATATTCTATCTTACTAATATTATTATAAACTTTAATAAATATAATTCTAGTAGTGAAATTTATTATTTTAGCTTTAAAGTAAAGGTTTTTAAATTAGGAGTTTATTTTAATATTAGTAAAGATAAAAATAGGTGAATTTAGATAAATATTAATTAAGTATATTTTAAAAGCTTTCTATATAATTCTTACTGAAGTATTAGGTAGAAATTAAATAATAGTAAAGGCTATAGCTATATCAATAATATAGAGAATAGAATAGTTATCTTTAAGGTAAAGAATTTTAAAAATAACTTTAAAGTTAAAGTTAATATTATTATAGAGGGTAAGATTAAATTAAGAGAGGGTAGTATTAAAAATTAAGTATTAGTGGCAGTATTTGTCAAAAGCTATAAGAGCTTCTTAATTAACTAAATATTTAGCTTTATAGAGAACTTCTTTAAAATATATAATAGATAGATATCTAAAGTAATGATAAAGTCTCTAGATCTTAATTTTTATTAAATATAAGGAAGTAAATATCTCCTCCTTATTTCAAAATATGTATAGATATTCCTATTTATATTCAACTAGAATAATCTTCTTATTTTAATATAACTGGTTGCAGATATTATTAAAAATAATATTAAGGTAATTTATGTTAGTAAGATATAATAGAAATATAATCTTATAAGAAACTATATCGAGTATTATTATACTAAGTAAGATAAGTATATTAACTATAAGTATTATTTTTATAAATTTACTTTCTCTAAAATGAATAGAAATTAATTTTCCTCTGGATACATTTAAGAAAATAGAGGGAAGAATAGTTTATTTTAAAATATTAAACTGAAAGTAGCTAGCTATAAAGTAGCTAATAGTATTTAAGTTAGATAGAACTTCTTAGAAACTATATCTAAATAGTATTTCGTTAAAAATAAATATTAATATCAGAATAGTAATCTCCTTAGTTATATTATTTACTTTTATTAGGATATAGATTACTATTTAGTTTCAGAAGATTCTTATAATTCTTTAACTATCTAGGGGTATAGGTTATTCTTTAGAGTAAGACGTTATAAAGTTATCCAAAAAGTTACTTAGAAAGCTAAATATCTTAGGCTAATTCTTAAAATCATAATCTTAGAGGTAATATACTACTATATTATCTTTAATAGTAATCTTATAAGTATCTCTAAAGTTATTATTTAAGTTTTCTATTTCCTTATATTATATAAGGAAAACGTAATAGGTAAATATCAATGAATTTGCTATAAAGAAGTTAAATTTATATTAATTATAGAAGTGTTTTGTCTCCTTAAAAGTATTTTATTAATTAGGAATTAGATTTACTATATATATTATATTATTTTATTATATTAGCTATATAGGGTAGTAGAAAGTAAGTAATATTCCCCTCTAGATGATATTTAGAAGTATTCTTAGTAACTATATCTATAGCTTTAGTAAAAACTTAGAGGTAAATTCTATATTTAATTAGTTTAATATTAATTTACGCTAATTAATAAGGATTCCTGAGAGTTATTACTATCTTTAAGTATATATTAAGATATTATAGAAGGAAAACTTATAGTAATACTAATAGTAAATTAGAAATAGTTACAGACTTTCGAATATAATACTATAAAGCTAAAAAAAAAGCTAACTGGCATTCTAATATTCCATAATATATATTTAAGAAGTAGTTTTAGAGGCTAAGATTAGTATACTATTTAAGAGGAAAGATATTCTAAATATATATTAGCTTGGTAAAAGGATCTTAAATACCTTCTTTCTTATTAGTAATGATACTTCTGAATATTATATTATACTAGTTAGTAACGTAGATCTATTAAATTCTATTACTTTTAAAGTAATTCTTAATATAGAAAGCTATATTATAAAATATTATAGAATTAAGGGAATTACTAAGATAGTTGAAATATTATTTTAGAATCTGGTTTTCCATTATAATTAAGAAGGTTCTAGCCTATATATACTTAAATATATCTAACTTTAGATAATAATCTCTAAACATGTAGATTTTTAATTTAAAGATATTACAAAAAGCTTCTTTATATTCTATTTTAAGTTATATATTTTCATAAAGTTAGTTATATTTTTAGCTGTTAGTATATTTATAGAAAGGAGTTTAATCTCTTAGTAATTATTTATAAGGTTAATATTTAGAAGAGAAGCTATAGGGGGTGGGGTAAAAAGTTTATACTATTAGGTCTAGTTATAAGGAGGTTATTAGTTTTATTAATCTTAAAGATCTTATTATTTAAGCTATTTCTATTTTTAAGAGGTTATATTTATTGCTGATAATAGCGAAATAACTGTGGATTTTTCTATGTATTAAGATACTTCTTGGAATTAGTTTCTTAAGGTAGCTGGATAAATATTAAGTTTTATAAGGTTTTAATAAATTACCTTTCGTTATTACCTCTGGAGAGTAAAATATATCTAATAAATAAAGGTAATAATTTTAAAATAGTCTAATTAGTTATTAATAAATATGCTAAAGCTTTGTAACTTAATTACTATATTTTAGATTCTTTCCTTAATTCATAAAATAAAGTTATTTTACTTTATTATATTTATAAGAATCTAATAAATTTATTTATCTTTTAGATTAAGTTTAATATTATAAATAATAAGCTATTTTATAAATACTAAAATAATTATTGATTTATAATAGTCTACACTTTTTTAGCTACTTTTTAAAATTACGTTTAGAAAAGTTTAGAAGGTTTCTGCTAAAGATATAATTATGAATATATATTTCTGCAATTTATGCAATCTGGTTATTAACTTAGCTAGAATTAAATTTCATAATAAAATTAAATATTTTTTATTTACTAAAGATCTTACTATTAAGAAGAAGCTTTAGCTTTATTAGTATATTTACTTCTAAAGAAGTAATATTATTTATTATATTAAGGTGTTTAAAAGATCTTCTGAGAAATTCTACAGACTTAAATATTTTATTTATTATTTTCTAACTATAAAGAAATTATTAAGAAATATAAATTAAAAAAGAAAAAATGAAAAAAATAGAAGATTATATTTTTGCTATTTACTACTTCTATTTATTAATATTATATAGGTAAAATTTGATTTTAGAGAGGGAAACTATTTACTGGTTATATAAGGAAAGAAAGAAAGAGGATAGAAGAATATAGAAAAGAAAAAGAGAAATATAAGGATATTTAGAAACTTAAAATACTGTAAATTCCTTTACTGTGGAAGTTTAGTAAGTTTTATAATAAAGGTATTTAATAAATATATTTATATAAAATATATTCAAAACTTCTTACGTAAGTTAATCTTAAGTATAAATAGATATCTAGTAACCAGAATGAAAATATATTAGTATAACTATTAAAACGATATTATCTTACTTTAAGTTAGGCGAAAAGTTATTATGAAAAATATTTAAATAAATTAAGAGATTAGTTACTTTACGTTAAGTTAAACGTAATAATCTTTTATTACTATTTCTATGGGAGGGACCGATAGCTTGCTCTCTATTGCGAGTATTAGTGGATATATTACCTCCTGAAGTATAATTTTAGCCCTCCTACCCTCTGCTAACTACTGCAGCTAGCTTTAAGTCAATCTGAAGCTAAATTTCTTATAGCTACAGTTAGTATACTAATCCTACGTTAATCTTTTTGCAGATAATAAATAACTAATAACTTCCTCTATATTAACCTTATATCCTCTCCTTACCTTATATTCTTATATCCTCACGCTATATATAATTTAAATATCTTGAGAAATTTAATTACTACTAACTATAGCTACTCTATTTAAATACTTATTATAACTTCTATATCTGTAATTTTAATATCCTCACTATATTCTACTTACTCTTAAGACGAAACTTTACGTTCCTAATATAAAAGTTTTCTATTACTAATATCAAAGTTCTCTACTACTAATATAAGCTAACTTATAATCTCTATATAAGTATAGTAGGATTTAGCCTACTTTTATTAGTAAATAATCTTAGTATTCTAAATACAGTTAATATATAAGAGATATTAATATAGATATAGATATTTTAGTATAGCTATATAATATCTAGAATCCTAGTAAATATAATATTATAATATTCTAAAATATCTAGTAACTAATATAGTATATTAATATTAAAATATTATCTAATTAATAAATAATCTCCGAACGTATTAGCTTAATATAGTAAATTATAGAATAGCTAGATAATTTTCTTCTAAATATCTAGAGTCCATCTGTTAATATTAGTATTTATAATATTACTTAGGTTTTTTAGGAGATATTAATACTCCCTATTATAGATATTATAAAGAAATATTTAGAATTTACTATTATATTACCTTAGTTACAGGTAGCTATATAGATTTAAGGGGAATTCCAGTTTTATTATAAAAGTAATACTGAGGATAGTTTAGATATAGAAGAGTAATAGATTATAGAATATTTAGCTTTTACTCACTTTTTATTTTATTTTATCTTTAAGAGGTTTATAAAGGTTCTTAATCTTATAATCTCAATAGTTACTTTTAGCTATATATATTAAGCTCTAGCTTTACTAAAGTTCTTACTATATAGATTATTACTATAAGGTCTTCCTCTGCTATATAGTTAAATATTATAACTAAAGGTATAATTATTTACAATAATAGGTAATTTTATTACTATTTAAACTAATTATAAGCTAGTATTAGTATAAATACTATTGCTAGGTAAATCTTATAGTTAGAACTATATATAGCGTGAAGAGCTTAGATAGTACTATAAATATAAAGTAAAAGTAACTAAATTACTATTTCTATTTAAATAGATTTTACTATTTTGCAGTAAATAATAATAGTAAGGTTAACTACTAATTAGTATTAGTTCTAATAGAGAAAGATATTTTATATATATTATTATATATGGTATATTAATAAGATTAAAAATATTAATATTTATAATATATAACCTATAGGCTATATATAGGTTAAATCTAAATACTCTAGGTAATTAGTTACTAATTACCTAGCAGCTAGTAATAATTAACAGCTAGTTATTACTAATAGCGGTAGTTTCTGCTACTAGATTATACTATATAGTTAGTATACTATAGAGCCCTAATAGCCTTATAGCTATTATGCTACTAATACTAGATTTTATATAACATACTCTCGAACCTATAAATATTTAGTGGCCGCATATTTCTAATTAATAAATAAAGGTGGTAGTATTAAGAATGCTGGAGATACTTAAAAGCTATATTTACAATCCCCCTTCTTTTAGACTGTTTAAATATTTGAAAAGGCTGGGGGAGGCTATTTTCAGATAGTGCAGGCTATTTAGAATCATTACTTTCATATAAATAATAAATATAGCTGCAATATAGTGTTACGGGCTATGCCCGGATGTCCAGCCAGGGCTGTGCCCAGGCATCTGAAGCCAACCCCCTCGCCCGGGTGGGGCCCTAGTGGGCTCTATATAGCACTATATATACAGACTTTTCCACGCACTCGTGAAAGCTTCTCTTTTACTCCTTAGTTATAAATAAACAGTATTTTGCGCCACCTTCCGGTTAAATAAGCCCAGGTCTAGTCCTTCACATATAGCTATAGCTCTAAAAAGCTTAAAGGCTTTATTACACTTACCTTAGCTTAAGGATCTTCTTACCTATAGCTTAGCATTCTATTACCTTCACTCTAAAATAGTTATTTAAATACTTTTATATTTAGATAAATTACTAGAAATACCTTTATCTAAATAAAGATAACCTTTACGTCCGGGGAGATATATAATAGAATATATACCTATATAGACTATATAACTAAGCTATAGGCTATAGCCTAAAGGCTATATTTTAAGGGTTTAAATATCCTGTATATTCCATATTTCAGCTATAGTAATATAAGCGATTTTGCTTCCTCACAAACCCTCCGTATGATACAAAAAGGCTCCTACTAAAGTCTCCGCTATATTCTTATATAAGTATATTCTAAAGTATTTTATTGATATATTACTAAGATATAGTTAGTATATTAGTTAATCTGAAAGGTGTAACTAGCTACTTAAATAAGTTAAAATATATTTAGAAGGTTATCCTTTATTTATCTTTCTTTATAATATAGATTTTATAGAAAGTCATTAAAATATTAACCTTTATAAATTATATCACCTTAAATAATAAGAAGAGTATCTTTTTTATTCACAGTAGAAGGTAGTAGTTATTAATACTAATAGTATTAAAAGTATAATAATTAATATAGAATTGCTATTTTCCTTTCAGCTTCTTAATTAGAAGGATAGATACTTTTATAGCTAAGAAGTTAACTTATATGTAGCCTTTATTTATTAAGTTGGTAACTTAATATTAAACCTTAAGGATATATTTTCTTAGTATATTATAGGGTGGTTTCTAAGGAAAATATAACTTAGTTTTATCTGGAGTTATTTTAAGTTATATATAGTAACTAAGAGTTTTCAGTGTGGTGAAAAGCTGGAGGCTTTTTCTTTATTAAATAGGTCTATAAAGGGAGTATAAATCTCCAGTAAGGTAGATATTAGTTACTTTAAAGTTACCGGTAATATAGTGGTGAAAATTATATTAATTTATATTAAGTTAGTAGCTATTTACTTATAATCTTCCTTTTCTATATTAAATTTTATAATAACTAATAGCTTAATAGAGTTAGTAGATTCTTCTTTATATATATTATTTGGAATATTGCTAATAGCTGGTATTATAAGATGATTAATTATATTTATCCCTATTCTATTTTATGTGGAGCTAAAAACTATTTCTTAATATTATAATTATAGCTTCCTAAGAATAGCTAACTATATTATATTTAGAATAATATAAAATAAGGTTTTAGAAATTAAATTATTTAGATTAATATATACTCTAGCTATTTTAGTAATAGCTATAGTCTGGTTAGTATTTAAAATAGTTTCCAGCTGGTAAGGCTGCGGAAGTTTGATAATAGTAAGATTTTGCTACTCTATAAACTTCTTACTAACTACTTTATATTAATTATAGCTGCTATTAATTTAGAAAGAAATAAAAAAACTTATTATGTATTAATATAGATACCAGAAAGAGTGATTAATCTGAAAGTTTATTAATATTAGAGGCTAACTATAAGAGGTAATTTAATAAAATTATAATAAAATTATAATAAACTTAGAGAGTTTATATCTATAATGAAAACTCTTTACTAAACTATAGAGGTGGTAGTTTTATAGAGTCTGTATAGCAGTATTCTATATATACTTTAAGGCTTAGGTTTATAATAGATATAATCTTCAAGGCTTGAGGAATATATTAGAAATTATATACTTAAAGAATAAAGTTTATATTATTTAAACTTCAGATAGCTATACTATTTTTATAGGCTTTACTATACTTCAATTAGTTAAAATAGAGTCTTGCAAAGTATATATACCTATATTTAGCTATATATAATATATACCGGAGTTTACCCTCTAGTTATATATAATAAATACTCTACTTTACTTACTTTATAGCTGACTACTTAAGTTAGAATATCTTATAGATATTTCTAAATTAAGTAATATATACTATAGTTAACATATATGCTGTAGTTATTATACTACTAATACCTACTTTATTTATCCTTTCCTTTATAAAACTGGTCCTTCGAATCATCAGACGGCTGGACCACCTCAGACGCTGTCAGTAAAGTTAGTCGCCTGTGGGTAAGAGTAAGTTATTTGAGTATAGCATTGTGGGAAGATCAGGTATGCGACGGTTCAAGGTGCCTTAGGTGACCTCGGTTCGCCCGGTACTCTCGCATATACCTACCTATGGTACCTTTCTTCACGTTTGGTTCCGCACCACCCGTGATTCGTGAGGTTAGGTACAGAATCAGGTTCTCCCTCGTCCGCCACCAACTCCCCTGCGCAATCGCGAAGTTCGGGGCCCAGCATATACAAGCCCCGTCCAGCCGCAGCCGCTGTCGCCAGTCTCCCTTCCCAAGGATCCTTGGGCCCTTTATTTCTTTCCCCTCCCCCGCTTACGTCGTCAACCGCTAATTGGCGTGCTTCACCAAACCGTCTGTATTCAGACTCATTGTCGTCGCCACTCACGCGCCCGCCTCGTCCTTAGTCGACAGAGGTTCAGTACGAACGCACCATCCGCCTTTCGCCGCCTATTCAGTCCGATCACTTGCCCTTCGCCGACGTGCTGCTCGGCTGCGCTCATCAGCACCTGCGACACCATAGCGAGACCGCTACGAACCCCTGCAATCGCCGACGACACATATCCATAGACTGCCTTTCACCACCTCCAGTCATTGCGACGTGCCCGTCGCCCGATATTCTTTATCGCAAACGTTCACTCGATTGATTCTTGGGGACTAGACTCCAGAGGCCAGATAACCTAGATTATCCCGCCTTCAAGGCTCCCGGCAGCCATGGGCAAGTCGTGAGTCGCCCGCAGAACCTGGCCATGCTGCGTCATATTGTGACAACCTATTACACCATGCGGACACCCAGACTTGGAAGCGGCGCAAACGTTTTGAAGAAAAAGTTTTCAAACTACTTAATAACGCGATTCCTATGTGCAGGCAGTCTAAGTTGTCGCAAGAGCAGCTCGCCGAGCTGCAGAAGTCGACTCATTTTGACAAGAAGGAGTTGCAGCAGTGGTACAAAGGTAAGTCACACACGCAGACATTACTCCTAGGTTCACGATCCGGTTTCAAGGCCCAAGCCGCATAGTCAGAAGAGACGATAGGTTACTTATCAAGTCTTGCAGGCTTTTTGAAGGACTGCCCCTCAGGCATGCTTACGAAGGAAGAGTTCCAGAAGATATATAGGCAATTCTTCCCATTTGGAGATCCCAGCTCGTTTGCAGACTATGTCTTCAACGTATTCGACAGCGACAAGTCAGGCAGCATCGACTTCAAGGAATTCATTTGTGCTCTTAGCGTCACGAGTCGTGGAAAGATGGAGGACAAGCTCGATTGGGCCTTCCAACTCTACGACATTGACGGCGATGGCAAAATCAGTTACGATGAGATGTTGAAAATCGTCGAAGCCATATACAAGATGGTAAGTGACATCGTCAGCCCGGTACTCGCGGCAAGGGCTGTCGTCACAGTAGCGGGCGACAAGTCCTGGCCCGAACTTTCGCTGTGATCGTTAACGCTCGCTGCTTGCACGTACAGGTCGGCTCCATGGTCAAACTTCCTGAGGATGAAGATACCCCCGAGAAGCGGGTGCGGAAGATTTTCCGCATGATGGATAAAGATGAGAACGGCAGTCTGGATATGGAAGAATTCAAGGAGGGCAGCAAACGGGACGAGACCATTGTCTCTGCTCTGTCTCTTTATGATGGCTTGGTGTAAAGACAGGAAGGCTGATTGTAGTGTGGAATATGAAGTTTCTCGCAGTTTCTCATTTTAGGCGAGGCGAGGCTTGCTGCGACCCCTCGTGCTGTTATTTGTCCTTGCGTATAGGAAACTTGAGTTGTGTGTATTTGTCCTGCTGGCCGTTTTTGGTGTATTCTTTAAGTCGCTCGCCGGCCCTCTTCATGAAACATTGCATGGGAACAACAGTCAAGCTTGGCGTCCTCGAGAGGGTGTCCCTGCCATAGGGGTAAGTTGCAGCACCGGCGTCACCGGCTCGGCTTGCAGTCCGGGGATCCGAGCCCTCCGGACCAAATGTGCGTACAGCTCCAGCAGCCCATTCCTCTGTGGGGTAACTGTATTGTCGCTGAACGTCACAACGCGCGTGCGTACAAGGCTACGTTGCCACATCGTCCACGATTTGGCGAGCCGCTGCTGTACGAACAACACAAAGATAAATGGAGTCAATAGCTTATAACGCAGTCTTTATTGGGGCTGCCTCGTATGTGAACGAATTTGTGTTGAGATCTGTAGAATACATTATAATCTGGGGCTGTAAACTTCGTACCCAAATCCACCCGTTATCACGTCGAGAAACTGGAACACCACAAAAAAGAATGAAGAAGTCGGACAGTCAAAGGAATAGATCCTGTCCTGATCATGCCCATAACTCACGTGATAAAGTAAAACGCGTTGGTTGTGGTTTAGGTTGACGTTCCGTAGGCCTTCGCAATTTCGGCCTTGTACTTCTCCAAAATCTTCTTTCGCTGAAGCTTCTGAGCAGCCGTGACCAGGTCCTGCGTCTTGTCAGTTAAGGTGTGGCAAATGAAGACAGCACAGTATAACTCGCATTTTGGGGAGTCCATTCTTCATCGGACAGCACCACGCCCTCAATGATTTCGATGCCTGAAAGCCCACCCTGTCTGCCGGCATTCTGTAACTCCTTGGTGACGGCACCCTGGAGCTTCTTGTTGTAAACAAGCTCCTCCAGGGTGCTGCCCTTGATTCCGATGCTCTGCGCCAGCTTGGCCAGAGCGGGCTCGGCAGGGACAATAATGGCAACTGGCTTAGCCTTCTGAGCGTCGGCGTACACGCAAATGTTGGCCACAACAGCCGCGGCGCGGTAGATAGACTCGAGCTTCTCAAGGGCAATGTATTCACCGTTCAGAGTCTTGACGAGGTTCTTTTTGCGGTCGATGAGCTTGAGATGACCGTCTTTATCAAACTCGCCAATGTCACCTGTCCTGAACCAGCCGTCTTCGGTGATCGCTTCTTTCGTCTCCTTGGGGTTTTGCCAATATTCTTCCATAACGGAGGGTCCACGGATCCAAACTTCACCCTGGGGATTAGGTTTGTTCTTGGCGAAATACCCGGCCTCGGCAAAGTCGACCAGCTTCACTTCGATCGACGCGGGCATGGCTCCCATGTTGTTCGAGTTCCACTCCAAGGGGTTCATGAGGCAGCCCATCGCGGCCGTCTCGGTAAGGCCATAGCCAATGATCATGGGGGCAATGGCCATGGAGATGAACTGTTGCGTTTCCTTGGCAATCGGTCCACCTCCGTTCATGCACAACTTGAGCCGACCACCGGTCGCCTCCTTCAGCTTTTTGAAGACAACAGCATCGAGCACCCCAGCCCCCGGTAGGCCTGCGTTCATCAACGTCGTCTTCATCGATAACGCATTCCAGAAGAGGTTCTTGACGATAGGACTTCCGGCATTCACTTTGGCAACGATTCCCTTCTTTACAGTCTCCCAGACTGCAGGGACACCAACCATGACGGAAGGCTTGAACTCCCTGATATCACCGGCGCAGTTGCGGACCGAGTTATCGGACAGCGTCTTGGGGTTACCGTAGCCCATGGTCGAGCCCCAAGAAAGACAGGCATTCTCAAAGACGAATTCGAGAATGTGTGCAAGCGGCAAATAGGTCAATAGGCCGTCTCCAGGCCCAATATGAGGCTGCACGACGACGCTCACACCGGCGACTTGTATCTCGTTAGCAATGGAACCCCCAGGCTTAAGAGACAAGGCTGGCGACCTACCGGCAGCTACAACACTCTTGTGCTTGAGAGGAACGCCCTTCGGTGTACCAGTGGAGCCAGAGGTGTACATGATACAGCACAGGTCTTCTGAGGTGGGAGGAACCGGGTCGACCATGTTACCCTCGCCTAGCTTCCGCAAGTCCTCAAAGCTAAGGATAGTAATTTCGGGGTGGGCAGACTTGAGCTGGTCCAGATGGGCCTGTTGAACTTGGTTTTGATTGTTCCAGATAATGTAGCGGATCTCCTTTGCGTCGTTCAGAACGTTACCAAGTGTAGGAAGCAGGTGAGGGTCAAGAAAGACGGCCTTGGCAGAGGTTGCCACCATTGAATATCTGAGGCCCTCCTCGCCCAAAGTGTCGTAGGCCGTCACAACGGGCATAGACTGAGAAGCAGCACCGTGAGACATGGCCAGCCAGTGAGCACTCGTAGCAGCGTAGATGTGCACACGATCGGTCTTTGCCATGCCGAGCTTGCGCAGGCCAGAGCCAAGTTGAAGCGTAAGGCGCTCGTATTCGTGGTATGTAACGTATTCGTACGGGCTCAGCTCGAAGTAAGTCCACTGCTTGTCGACCTCGCGCTCTTCGCCGTCCACCATCTTTTTGACTTTTTTCGTCTCGCGGTGGGTGTTGACAAGTTTTCGCGAGCCTAGGCATTTGGCGTTGCCATACTTTTCGGCGCTCGACTTGACCAACTCATACGTGGTGGTAATCGTGCCACCTGGTAGGGTGATAAGATCCGGCACAGCCTGGGGCAATCGCCGCGGCAAAGTCTCGCCGTCCCTGGGTTCGGCGCCCGGCGACGGTACGGAGAAGGGTCCCTTGACCTGCATACGCGGCAGGATGTCAAACTTAGGACTCGCTGGTACGGAAGCCATGATGAGCGTCACGAAGTGCTGGTCGTCGAAATGATGGCACGAATACGACTTTGATGTCGTTTCTACCGGGGTGTATTATTATAATCGAAGGTTGACCTGGTTCGGCAGTGATGAAGGCTGAAGGCACAACGGTTTGGGGTGGGCGGCGTTTCGAAACTTGGGCGTGCCGAGGGAGCGCGACCTTTAAGAAGGCTAGGCAGAGTATGTTAGTGCAGTTTGCTTTATCTGTACTTGTACGGGCGTCGCGAGAGGAACAGGGGTGCCAGTGCAAGGCGAGACGAGGTATCCGTAGATCTGCTTTCAATGGATGTGGAAGTGGGGAGAAGTGTTGCAAGCCGAGGGAGAAGGAGGATGGGGAATCCAGGATACCTTATTTGACTTTGCGCCCAGGGAGGAGGCGAGTAACTACCTAATCAAGAGAGGTATGCGTGCTCGGTAACGTCGATACCGCCAGTCTCACATGGGGAATTTCTATGAATGTTGCGTTCTGCCAGTTACAGACAGCGCGTAGCGTGAAAGAGATACCCAGCTGAAGCTACCTTGGTTGCTTGGGTAGATGGATCTCCACTATCCGTACATTCGCTTGGACTACATACTACGTATAGCCACCTCACCTGTGAACGAGGACTGGTCCAATGCCCCTGGGCGAGGAGTGCATGTGCGAGACGCGCTTGGGCACGTCACTAGGTCGAGGCTCAGCCGCCTGTCAAATGTCAGGCTGGTAGGACAGCAGCCATGGAGGCGATTGATGTTTGCAATTGGCGAGTTCACGTACCCAATACTTTCCAGCCTGCCAAGAGAAGCGCCATGGCTGGACCATTTGACACTGGAACCTCAGGGACGACCACGACATTGCGACGGCCATTTTGGACGGGGATGCGACTGATCTCTGGATAGGGGAATTAACTACTGAGTAATATTGACGCAAAGCCCCAAGACGCTTATTGGTGAATGACCTTGCCATCATCCCATCCTCTGCACATATATTGCTGGTTTCCCGCCGAGCACGACCTTTGGCCGAAGACATCATCGGACTGGGAGCCTGTCGTCTCAACATGAAGAGAAACGGCGACAACAAGGCAAGTGTACTGCTGCGCTCCCATTTCTTGGACGGCAGAACGACTTTAACCCTTTACGCTCAGGACTATGACGGCACAAAATTTGAGCCGAACGGGTTAGAAAAATACCAAGGACGAGGCTAAGCCCGGCTTAGTTTGTAGGGAGGTCACAAGACAGGGTCGCGGATGCCACGCCCTTGGCATATGTTAAGAACGACGCGCATGCGGCCTAGTATTCGGGTTTTCGCCAGGTAGATATTAGGCCGAAAGTGTTAGATTGAGAGAGACGTACTTCAGGCATATACCTCATGGGATTATACTAATATACCCCCACGGGGTATGTTCACCTCTGGTGTTGTATGTAATTAGGAGGCAAAATCTAATATATATTACATATATTAAAACCTGATTCCTGGTATTTTGGCGGAGGTCTTTTCATAATATACTTGCTCTTTAAATAGAAGATATCTATATACTCTGAAGTTCAGCTGGCAGCCTTAATAATACTACTAAGTTTTTTTATTATTAAAATATTATTAAATTTCAGTACAAAACTGGAGAAATATTAGAGAAAGAAAGTTATATTATAAGATAGTAAGATAATAGAGTTTTAGTTAGAAAAAGAATTTAGTTAAAATTAGTATTTAGAGTTAGTATTAATTACGCTATGCCGTAGGGTATATAGTAACTATATATGCTGCTATATATATGGTAGTATATCCTCCACAGCCTACTGGCTATAGATACCTAGTATTCAGTATCAGCTGTAGCCTAATAGTAGGGTAATTAGTAAGTAATTACTATACTATAAATCTAAAGCTTTATATAACGCTATGGGCTATATAATATAGTAATAATGATAACTAAAAACCAGAATATTAGTTTATATTTATATAATAAGATTATATATAATATATAACAACCCTAATAGATAGATTAATACTAATTAGTAGTTAGCCTGACTAAGTTAGTAATCTAAAACGCTAAGAATTACTTTAGAAATAATATAAATTAACAGCTTTACCTCTCTGACTAGCAAAATATTACCTTTAGAATATTATAACTAAAAACTCTAATAAAAGTAAAAAGAAAGCCCTTAAGCTTCTAATCTTAAAACTTATATATATCCAAAAGGTTTTTCCTACTAAAATTGATATAAATAATATCCTCCACTTCTAACTTATAAGTATATACTATAGTATATTAGAATATCAGTTAGCTTTCTTTAGTTTTATAGTAACCTTCCAGAGACTTTATAATCAGTTATAATTTACTATAAGTAATACTATATTAATCTACAAAATATAATATATATAAGATTAAAAAAAATAACTACTAGAGAGTAACTAAAAACCAGTTTTAAAATAATTATATATATAACTTACCTTAAGGTAACCCTTAAGATTATAATTATATCTCTATATATATATATAACCCCACGGGAGAGGCTGATAGCTTACTTTCTATTGTAACTATTAGTAGATATATTACCTCCTAAAGTATAACTTTAGCTTTTCTATTTCCCTGCTAACTGCTACAGCTAGTTTTAATTGAATCTAAACTTAAACTTCTTGTAGTTATAGTAGCTAGTATATTTATTTTATATTAATTCTTTCGCAGATAATAAATAACTAATAACGTCTTCTATATTAACTTTATATTCTTATATTCTTATATTATCTATATATAATTTAAATATCTCAAGAGATTTAATTACCACTAACTATAGCTACTTTATTTAAATACTTATTATAACCTTAATATTCATAACCTTAATATCCTCTAGACTCCCCAGACGAAACTTTATATTCCTAATATAAAGATTCTCCACTACTAATATAAGCTAACTTATAAGCTTTATATAAGTATAATGAAATTTAACCTACTTTTATTAGTAAATAATCTTAATACATTAATTATATACAGCTAATATATAAATAATATTTCTATAAATATAGATACTTCTAATATAGCTAAATAGCTTTTAAAATCTCTATATTTATATTACTATAATATTAAATAATATTTAGTAATTAATATTATTATAGTATATTAATATTAGGATATTATCTAATTAATAACTAATTTCCAAAATAATTAGCTTAATATAGTAGATTATAGAATAACTATATAATATTCTCTTAAATATCTATAGGCTGCCTGTTAGTTATAATATTTAGAATAATTTCAGTAAAATCTAGTTTAATAAACTAATAGCTTTAATTATAATAGTTATAGCTAAATATCTCTTCATCTATTCTATATTTCTTTTGTTACAGATAGCTATATAAATTTCAAGGCAATTTTAATTTTATTATAAAAATACGGAAAAGTAATAGATTATAGAATACTTAGCTTTCGGCCCTTTATTTCATTCTATCTTCAATAGGTTTATAAAGATTCTTAAGCCTATAACCTTAGTAGTTACTTTCAGCTATATATATTAAACCCTAGCCTTACTAAAGCTTTCGCCAATTATTACTATAAGGTCTTTCTCTACTGTAAGGTTATATATTATAGCTGAAGGTATAATTATCTATAATAAAAGGTAATTGTATTACCGTTTAAACTAATTATAAGCCAGTATTAGCATAAATGCTATTGCTAGGTAAATCTTACAGTTAGAACTATATATAGGGTAAAAAGCTTAAGTACCACTATAGGTGTAGAGTAAAAGTAACTAAATATATAACCCCACACTCTAAGTAACTATTACGTACCTCTAATATGCATATATAACTATATTAATTAAAAATACTATATATATAGTATATTTAGTTATTAGTCTATAAGGTATACTTTTATAAAAAAAAGTATATCTTATTAAATAGGTATAAGTTAACTACTAACTTTAAGATATACTTTATAGTAATATATTAAATATACCCTATTAGGTATAAAGATATTAATAACCTTCAGAATAATAATCTTGAGATTCCACTAAAGGTTAATACTAATAATAGTATTATTATATAATAGTAAATAGATATTAACTTTAAGGAGAATTACTTTAC
Organism: Colletotrichum lindemuthianum; assembly: GCA_001693025.2. NCBI lineage: Eukaryota > Fungi > Ascomycota > Sordariomycetes > Glomerellales > Glomerellaceae > Colletotrichum > Colletotrichum lindemuthianum. The sequence continues at coordinate 90,136 of MASP02000132.1, read as the reverse complement.
TAAATTAACCCTAGAGGTATTCTTTATTTTATTTTACAGTAAGAAACCTATTATTCTAAATGGAGGTATAATTACCAGAATCCTTCAAAATTAAATAGTAATTTATATTCTCACTAAAAATATTATTATTAATAGCAAACTTATAAATAGTATTATTATCTATATATATATATATATATATTAATACTTAAAGGCTACTATATAGATATAGTATTTTAGGATATTCTACCTAACTCAGATATTATTAAATTCTTTACTACTAGATATTTCCAGTTTACTATATTAAAATAGTTAGTTATTTCCCCTATTATCCTTATATTTCTATAAGGTCAATTAGTTATAATTTACTTTAGAGAAACTATCTTTATTATAGTATTTAAAATAATTAATATATTTATACTACTTGAAATTATTATATTTTATATAATTCCTTATAATATATTCTTCCTCCTCTACCCTATAGATATAAAATACCTTAGTATTATATTTAATAATATTTATAATAAGCTATACTAAATTAAAAGAATTATATTTATTATTTAATAATAGAAATATCTATAAATACTTCTTAATAAGGAAAGAATAATTACCTTTATCAATCTTATAGAGATAAATATATAAAGACTTCACTATTATTTTCAATATTAAGCTATAGTATACCTTTATAATATCCTGAATAAGGTAGAATATTTAGTTAAATAGCATACTTTTAAGATTCTTAAGAGATATTACCACTACTACTAAATATATAATACTACTTCCTTACACTTTCCATTTGCTATTTAAGATAATATTAACTTTAACTTTAAGATTATTATTGATATAATTATAAGTTTATAACTGGTAAACGTTCGTAATCGATCATTTTATCGTAACTTAGTTGTAACTAGTAGTCTCTAATTATTTATATTTAGTCTATATTATAGTGTATATATATATACTGTATGCTATTAAGATTAGTCTATAGCATAATGTCTCTCATCTAATTAGTCAGATTAAGTTTGGCAACTGGTAAGTTACCTACCACTTTAGCTTTTACTATATTATTATCCAGTTAACCTAATATTAGTAATACTCTCTATTATAGTAAAAGCAAAAAACAGCATAAAATGCAAAAATAATATAAAATATGAAAATAGCATAAAATACAAATATAGTATAAAACGCAAAAACAGTATAAAACACAAAAACAGCGTAAAACGCAAAAATAGCATAAAACACAAAAACTAGCATAAAGTGTAAAAAACTGGGCTCCAGTTATATATATCTTTTTGGATATAATAAAAACTATCTAAATACTATAAAATAGTATTTATCTAGAAAGATACACTTTTTAATTATTATTATCTGGATACTTTATGATCCTTTAGTAGTAATATCCTCCATCTATCCTCTTTACCTTCTTTTTTATTTTCTTTATCTTTATACTCTCCTTTTTTTACCTTCTATTATTCTCATAATATATCCTTCTGTCTTTGTTATTACTTTATTTATAATGATAAATATGTTAAAAACTTAGTTATTGAATATCTTAGTTATATTATTTATAAAACTATCCTCACTATTAATTTATTTAACCTTGAAGATTTTTCTTCTCTTATATTACTATTATAATACTATAATATTAATTCTAAGTTACTTTCTTTTTATAATATCTATTTTAATACAGTACTTATAGAGAAAGTAGAAATTAATATAAACTACTATTAGTATTATTAGTATCTTAAGGTATTTAGTTACTCACCTAAGAGTGATAGATATTATATATTTTATATTACCTTCTGAAGTTATACTATAGATTTTAGATACTAATATATTATATATAACTTTCTTTAACTTAATAAAGAAGAAATAAATAATATTACCTCAGAATCTGAAGATATTATTATTTTTATTAATATCTTTTATTTCTAAGATAATAATAAACTCTAACTAAAATATGATTTTACTATTATTAGTAAAGAATCTGTTATAAAAGATATATAGCCTTATTATCTCAATATCAGTGAAAATAAATATTAGACTTCTCTTGAAATTATTTATCTATTATATTAAGTATTTATTAAGTTTCTTAATATTCTCTAACGTTAAATCTTAATATTAGACTATAATAAAAAGATTAAAGTATACTTCTATTTAGTATATAGAGGCTATATATATCCCTTATATTTATTATTAAATATATATTAAGTTTATAGTTTTCAATATATAGTCAATAAGTTTAATCTTCCTATCTAATTCTTTTTAGATAAGAATAATCTTACTATTATTCTTTAAGGTAATTATACCTTTATGAAATATAAGAAGTTTATATTATAGAAGTATTAACTTCAGTTTAGCTGTAAATTCTACTTGCTAAAGCTTCTTCCTTTCTTTATTATTAAACTTAGGTAACTAGAGCCTAAGGATATTATCTATTTATATACCTATAATATTGAAATACAAATTATAAAGTCTGGAAATTATAAAGTCTAAATTATATAATAAAGTCTCTTTTTATAATGAGTCTTTCTAACAGCTAAAATATATTATATACTAAAAGATACCTAACTTTATTGAATTATATAATAGTTAAACTATAATAATAATAATAGCCTCTAAATATAAACTATATAGACTTATAGGTAGCTTTACTAATAGAAAGTAATTCAGTATTATCTTCATATATATATATATATATATATATATAAGTAATATCCTCAAGATAAACTTCCATAGAAATTACTTCTTGAAGTATTACCAATAATATTACTATTAGATAATAGCTAATTCATTTAATTATTAGCAACTATATAAGAATATCGGTTTTCCTCCAATTATGAAAGTTCTTAGTAATTAACTATAACTTCTTATATAATACTTTATTTATATCTTTAACCTTATTAATGGAAGGGGCTAATAGCTTACTTTCTATTGCAACTATTAGTGTATATATTGCCTCCTGAAGTATAACTTCAGCCCTCCCACCCCCCACGAACTACTGCAGCCAGCCCTAAGTTAATTTAGGCCTAAACCCCTTACAGCTATAGTAACTAGCATATCTACCCTATATCAATTTTTTAATAATAAATAACTAATAAGTTATTCTATATTAACTTTATATTCTTATATTCTTACGCTATCCATAATTTTAATATCTTAAGAGATTTAATTACTGCTGACTATAGCTACTTTATTTAAACACTTATTATAACCTTAATATCTGCAACCTTAATATTCTTACCCCCCAGATAAAGTGTTATACTCCTAATATAAAGATTTTCTGCTATTAATATAAAAGTTCTCTACTATTAATATAAGCTAACTTATAAGCTTTATATAAATATAGTGAGACTTAGCCTACTTTTATTAGCAAATAATCTTAGTATCATAAATATAGCTAATATATAAATAATATTTATATAGATATAGATACTTCTAATATAGCTAAATAGTTTTTCAAATCTCTATAATTATATTACTATGATATTATATAGTATCTAGTAATTAATATCACTATAGTATATTAATATTAGGATATTATCTAATTAATAACTAATCTCCAAAGAAATTAGCTTAATATAGCAGATTATAGAATAACTTTATAATTTTCTTTTAAATATCTATAGACTACCTATTCATTATAGTATTTAGAACAATTTTAGTAAAGTTCAATTTAAGAAACTAATAGCTTTAGTTATAGTAATTATAACTAAATATCTCTTTATCTATTTTATACTTCTTTAGTTGCAAGTAGCTATATAGATTTCGAGAGGGTTTTAATTCCATTATAAAGATATGAAAAAGTAATAAATTATAGAATACTTAGCTTTTACAGACTTTTTATTTTATTCTATCTTTAAGAGATTTAGAAAAATTCTTAATTCTATAACCTTAGTGGTTACTTTTAGCTATATATATTAAACTTGAATCTTACTAAGGCTTTTGCTATATGGATTATTACTATAAAGCTTTCCTCCACTATAAGGTTAAATATTAGAACCAGGGGTATAATTGTCTATAATAATAGGTAAGTTTATTACTATTTAAATTAGTTATAAGCTAGTATTAGTATAAATGCTGTTACTGGATATATTATATAGTTAGAAGTATATATAGGGTGAAGAACTTGAATACTACTACCAATATAAAGCAAAAGTAACTAAATTAACCTTATTAATAAAGTGGAGGCTAAACCTCCTTATACTATTATATTTACAGATATGAAAGTATATAAGGTAAAATATACTTTTTGCTGGCAGAATCTTCCATTCTATAATATATAATGTCCGAAAGAACTTTCCTAATATTTAAATATAGCTATATTAGTAAAATCTAATAACTTTAGTAAATACCTCTATCTCTTTTATTATTAAATTAATATTATAGTAAATATTATCTATAAAGATAGCCTCTATAATAAAGATTATATTTTTATATAGTTATTCTTATTATTTTAGCGTCTTCTTATTTAATATTCCCAGTAATATTCCCTCTTCTAAATATTTTTCTAGTAGCTAGTTACTATATAATTTCTAGATTTCTACCTTCTTAATATATAGTTAATAATATAACTAAACTATTATTAAGCTTAAGATACTAGGTTTACCATCTATTTCTATGATATATATCTTACTATTAATTAAAATATATCTAAAGAATTCTATTAATTCTTAAAATTTATAATAGATATATATATCTAATTATAATAGGAGAGAGTAAACTAAAATAATAGAAAGACTGTTATATATATTTAGAGTATCAGAAACGTACCTTTAAGTATAGATTATATATACCTCTTTTATTACCTTCTAAATAGGTACTATATATTTCATAATATCTAGAAATAATAGTAATATTAGATTTAGGGATAAATATGCTCTAAAAACCAATAAAGTTAATATAAGGCTATTTACGTTACTTATATTATTAACTACCTTAATTATACTTTATAATATTTCCTCTTTATTAATTTCTGATACCTTATCTAAAATAATCTTTTATACTCTCTACAGGGAATATAGTAATATTCTACCTTACTAATACTATTATAAACTTTAATTAGCAGAATTCTAACTTTATTATCTATACTATTAGCTTCTTTCTTAAAGCCTTTGGCTATAAGGCTATACCTTATATTAGCAATAGTTATTTCTAAAGCTTTCTAATAAATATTAATTCAATATACTTTCAGTATATACTATATATTTTCTATAAAGATACTTCTTATAGATCTTTCAGCTTTAAATACCATAAAGATATTAATAGTATATAATATAAGCTTATTATTATTAAGATATATAATATTAACAATAATCTCTATATTAAACTTATAATTATCCTTAAGGCTAAACTTAAATTAGTATAGTATTTTGATATTTATTTAATACTAATGGCAGTTCTTTATAATTACTTTAATTGTGTTGGTTATTATAGCTTCACCTACTTTCTTAAATATATTATTTAACTTATAAATACTGAAGTTGTTAAATTCCCTATAAGGTTACTATATCTCTATCTCTTTAAGGAAACTAATAGCTTTACTATATGAATTCTTTTATATAAAGAATTGAAAATACCTATTATATCTTTCTATAAATAATATTACTTTCCCTTACTTAAATTTATTATTAAAGTTATCAAGGTCAATATAAAGGTAATTTATATTAGAAAAGCTTGATAGAAATAGCATAACTAAAAATATAATCTTTAAGTTAATATCTCTAAAGAATATAGATACTCTAATTATACTAAAACTTATGAAACCTTACCTTATCTATCTTTAAATCTCATATTTATCTTTAAGGTTATTTTATCTAGAGACATATTAGGAAGAATCCTCTAGAGAACTTTAAGTTATTATATACCTTTAGTAAAAAGCCTATTTCCTTTAGCATCCAGAAGGATATCTTAAATAATACCTTTAAAATACCGTAAGGTTAGGAATATTTCCAATTTACTAGCAGTTATTGAGTGATATAAAATGCGGTTTTGAAGAATCTCCATAAGTTTCATAAAATTGATAGATTCTTCTTTGTTATCTATTATAGTAAAATAGATAGTTGTAAAATTATCCTCCAATATTTTATTTATATTATTATATATCTTATTTGTTACCTGCTCTGTAAAGGTTATACTATTAAAATATATTATAACCTTCTCTACTAACATAATATTAATAATAAATACCTTCGTAAACTATAGGGTAGCTACCTTATACTCCCCTGGAATATACTTTACTAACCAGAATTTATTTACTGATTTTAAGTATACCTAGTATTTATTCTATATATTCCCTCCTTAGTTTTTAGAGAGACTATTCTAAGGTGGTATTATTCTCTTATATATATTATAAATAAACTAGTTAGAGGTAGTTAAATTATTAGAAGTACCCTTAGCTGTTATATATATAATCTGCAAGAAATGTATTATAATTTATAATATAAATATACTTTTGTTTCAACTATTACTTTTAGCTTTTACGTATCTCCATTATCTATTTATATAGTTTGTTAACAGTCAGCTCAACGTTACTAATAATATAATAATATATATTAATTATATTATATATATTATATATAGTTATATATATCTGTCAATTAATCTTCTTCTGTGGATCTTATAAATATGGATACATTTATTAAAGAAGGTTAATTTATATTATTATTACCTTAAATATCTTGACTATATTAGTATATTCATAGTTTTCAGTAAAAGTCTTAAGGTTTATATTTCTCTACGTTCTGTAATAGTTAAAGTAAATTATAAATATTGAAAACCTATTCCTCATTATAATAACTATGTAGGTAATTAAGGAATTATCTTAAATTATCAAAATTAATATCTTATAGTATAAGGATACTTATTCTGCCAGTATGTTATTAAATACTCTTTCTACTATATTCTAGTTAACATTATAGCTAATATATTTTCAGGAATTAATATATATATCTTATTCTTTCAGATATTATACTTCTTTCTGGTATATATATTATTTATTTAATATAGTTTACTAAATAATACTTTAACCTTCTTATAAGGTTAGTTAAATAGATCAAAGTATTTCAGTACTAACTAATATTCTCCTTAAGGTAAATATAAAGCTTTGGAAATTTAGTTAAATTTAGATATTTCTTCCCCTTATTAATATTACTTATTATTTTCTTAATCCTTAGTAAGATAATATTTATATAAGTATCTAGCTTCATTAGTTATAAACTTAATATTATTAATATCTTTATTATTAATATTAACAATATTAAATATAGGGTATTTATCTCTATTATTAAGCTCTTAGATATAAAGGGTTATTATTTAATAGAAAGAAACCTCCCTACTCTCAGGAGGTTACTAATAAACTTAAGGTTCCCTATAATCTTCTATCTAAGAATTGGGTAGTATTATTAGTAATATTAAATATTTTTCTTTATTTATTTTATTAATATCTTCTTATTAAGAAGATCTATAAGCTTGTCTTTTAATACCTTCTTATCTATAGAAAAATATCTCTTCCTCTAAGGTAGTTCTTCAAAGCTTATATTACTTCTCTTTCTATTATATTAAAGTAGTTTAAATTCTATTCCTTAAAGTTATTATAGTAGAATTTCCATCGTTCTTTAAAGTGGAATTTACTTCTTTCTATATATAAATATAATAGTAAATAAATATATTATTAAGCTATATACTATTAACATTACTTTAAAGTTTCATATCTTTACCTTATTATTAAGAAATAATCTTTTAGTATATTTCCACTAGTATCTTTATTTTTATATATTCAAATATCTTCTTATACTTATGAGTATTGGCTAAGAGAATATGATTCTGAGTTTTACTCTTATAATAATTATTAATAGAATCTAGGAAAGAAAATTTTTTTTAGGTGACAGGCTGGAAGAGTATCTATAGTTAATCTAACTCTACTATGTTTTAATGATATATATTTCTCCAAAAGCTGCAGCTTCGGAGGTATATATATTTATCAGATACATTATAACTACTATGTAGGAAACTCTTTCTAGTAAAATCTAATCAATATATTCTTATTCAAAATCTTTATTAATCTTTATGAGCTAATATTTCTTACTGGTAATATTAATTATAAATTATTCTACTTTAGTAGCAACTTAATAGAAACTTACTTAGAAGGTATAGGCTGGTTAATACTAATTCGTAATCTTAGTAAGCATATTGTTAATTTAGCCTAACTACTTATTATATAAATATACCGCCTACGGTAGATAGAAATAATAGATAATAATATAAGGATATTATTAGTTATATAAACGTACATTATTTAGTATATTATCTCTTAGCCTTTTATTACTATGGAGGGAGATTTCAAATATAAACTATAGTAATTAGCCAGTCAAATATATTATCGTATCTTTAATATAAGTAATTTTCCTCTTATATGATTTCTTATTATCTCCTCCTCTTTTTATTTCTTTAATCTTACTATTAGTATAAAATATTTCTTTTTCTTATTATATTTTAGTTTATAGTAGTGCTAGAAAGACTTCTCTAATAACTTAATTCTTCAGGTAAATATATAATATTAATAGGTAGTTATATAACTTTATATTTTGTTCTCTTTATTAGGTAGTTAGTTATTATAGTCTTAAGCCCCTGGCGTTTTAGGTAAATACTCTAGGGATATTTATTAGTAGGAATAATAAATAGTAATTCTGTAATATCTTTAGCTTTAGTATTATTTAAAATATTATTAAAATAACTAGTTATTAGGATGTCCTTACTCAGATATCTTCCTACTATAGTTACTTGCAAAATATATAGGGGAAAAAGTTATAAACTGATACTATTATCTGGTTTTAAAATCCAGATTATTTATATATCAGTTTATTTTACTAATTTAATCTTTATGATTATTCCTAAGGTTTTCTTACTACATAAAATAAATACCTCTTTCTATATTATTATATCTTTAATATTTAAATTCTAACTGCCAGGCAAGCTATATTCTAAAGATAGATATATTAATATGCTGCAGATATCAATATATTAATCAGATTTGCTAGTTCTTCCTTATATTGTTATAGAGGGAAGATTAGTAAATTATATCTTTAGTTATTAAGGTGGTCTTTTTTCTCTTATTAGTTAAATATATGTAAGATATTAAAGAATAGTGGTAAGAAATAGCAATTTAATTGTAATTTCCTTCCTTCTGGTAATATTAATCTTATTACTTTATTATAATATAATACCTCCTGAATATTTAATATTAATCTAAATTATTTATTCACTATATAATGAATATAATATAATATTAAGTTAACAGATTAGTATAAGTTTATCTTTACTTCTATGTCTACTATAGATATAGTAATAATATTCTTAGGGTAGTATATAATTATAATAACTTTAAGTTGCCTATTTCTATTTAGAAGCTATCTGGAAGATTCCTTAGGAGTTAATATATTCCTATCTCTTTAGATATTACTTATTAATCTGTAGTTAAATAGTAGTAATAGATACTAGCAGTAGTTAAACTACTAATTAGCATTAGTTTATAACCGGTAAATATATATACTTAATTAATTTATTATAGCTTAGTTATAACTGGTGGTTTCTATATATTTATATTTAGTCTATATTATAGCATATATATATATACTATATGCTATTAAGATTAATCTGTAGGATAGTTCCTCCCATCTAATTAGTTAAATTAAGTGGGGCGACTGGTAAGTTACCCACCGCTACATATTATACTATATTAGTATCCAGTTATTCTGATAATTATCTTTATTAACAACTATAATATACTTCATATTATTAATATTACTATAATATTTAATATTACTTGATTTGTATCCAATATATTAGCGAAAGTGATATAGAAGGCCCTTAAGATATATTAAATTAATATATACCAAAAACCTCCTAACTTTATTACCACTAACGTAGATAAAATCTTTCAATATGAAAACTTTAAATTAAAAGTAAAAGCTATAAAATTAATAACTCATATTATACCTATCAGAATATATATTAATATTAGTAACGTTAAGTGTTACTATAAACCTCTTTACTATATATATACATTTACTATATAAAGTTTCCTACTACCACTTAAAAGATAGTCCTTCAGGTAGTATATAAAGTTTCCTACTACCACTTAAAAGATATTCCTTCAGGTAGTATATAAAGTTATTAATAATATTAGTAACCTAAATAATCTTATAATTATACCACTCATTTTTGGAGTATATCTATACCTTAGAGAAGATTTAACTTTCTCTCTGGATATTATTATCTAAACCTAAGCTATATATAAAGCTATAGAGGAGACTTACTATAAGTATACTAAGTATGTTATTAATACCACTTTAGTAATATATAATAACCTTAATACGTCTTATATAATAACTGTCTTACTTTAAACTCTTATATATAGATAGTAGGAGAAAAAGAATTAGTAAAAATTATACTCTCTTATTACCACCTATAGTAAGATTTATATTCTTTAGCTAACTTATAGCCTTAAAATATTTCAATTAACTACGATAGGATAGTATTTTAAAGGTAATAAATAAGAAATTAATAATAATATAGTAGTAGCTATAACTTTATAAAAGCTAATATTTTTAGCTTTATATATTAACCTTTAGTTAGGCTAAAATCTAATAGGTAATCTAATAGTAAATAGAGATGTAAAATTCCACACAACTACTTCTATTTTATCTATAGCTATCCCTAAAACCTTAAATATATAGCTAATACCTTACACTGGTTAGATTTCTTTTATTATATGTATAATATCGAGTTCTCTTACGAACGGAAAGGAATCATAACGATATTTATAATTGAATAAATTGTATAGAGAATTCCCCATAGATATATACTACGCTTGCTATTTTACCTTCAGAGGTTATTAAGATACAATAGCAATTATATAAAGGGTTTACTTTTTTATAAGGTACTAGTAGTATTTAAGCTTAAGCTACTGAGCTAAGTGCTAGTGTAGCTACAGCGCTTAGTTTGCTGTAACACGCTATTATTTAGCGTAGCTACAGTGCCCTGTATGTTATTACTTTAGTAGTGTAAGTACTAAAATGCTAGCGTAGCTATAGCGCTTTAAACGTTATAAAATACTATAAATTAGCGTAGCTATAGCGTCCTATATACTGTAACTATAACGCCTCTAGCATCTCAGCCGAAGTAGCCTATACGCTATAATAACCAGACTAACCTTTCTATAAAGAACCCTCTATATCTCTACGAAAAATAGATAGAAATTATTAATCTTACCACTATTCGAATTACTCTTTCTTTCTCTATATAACCAACATTTTGCTGAATATTTACTATAAATCGTCATATTGCGAAAACTTACTTTAATTTATTACGTTACTTCTAAGTTTACAGTTATATATAGTAATAACGTAACTGTAAATTTAGCTATATATTTATTAATTCTAATAGGCTATAAGTCTAGCTTTTGTCAACCTAAAACCCCTTCACTTTATTCTTTAAAGAATTACCCTTCTTATTTATCTATAGAAACTGAATATTCCAAAAAACAATCTATAAAAGAATCTACCTATTTACCTCTTTTATGGAAACCAAATATCTTGCCGGAATAACTCTATTTGTATCAGAAATTAACATTATTTAACAAGCTATTTTATTGCCTCCAGACCTAGTTTTTCCGCCTATTTCAGCTTTCTATAAACCCTTTAACTATTTCTAATTTACTTTCTATAGATTATTATTTCGAAGTTTCTGGCAGTCTCTTAGCTTTTTAGATTCAAAATACTTTAATAGCATAAAGATCAACTTAAACTGAAAAGTATCAAACTTTATCTTAAATTTCGTAACTTATTTCCATAAGTTTCAAATAATATTAGAAAGAAGAAGAGGAGATAGTAAAATCTATTTAACCTTAGAAAGAAGAATTTAGAAATATATAAGATTTGGGTTTCTAACCTTTTGGATTTATCTATTAAGTTATATCTTTATTTTATAAGAGGATTTAGGTTTCTGAGTTTAGTTTATTTTATAGATTAAATCTTTATCTTAGAAAATAGAGTATATTTATATTATATACTAGGAACTTACTATTTCTTTAGTTTCTTTTTTATAAACCTATTAAAACCTTTTTAAGTAATTTATTACTTAGTATAAACAATAGGTAATATTAGCAAGACTTCTATTTTTATATAAGTAGGAGGTAAAAATTATAAAGTTTAGTTTATTTATATAAAAGCTTTATTTACATGTAAAGATATTATTATAGATATAACTAAACTTATTACTTCAGAAAGAAAATAGAGAAAATAAAGCTTTAGGTTATATATAACTATACTGTGGGACTAATACTCTTAAAGTAATTAAAAATAATAGTAATACTTATTAAGTATTTAATTATTAAAAAAAACTTTACAAGCTGTCTGGATCTACTACCAAATTCTTAACTTAAAAAATGTTTTTTTAATATTACTTTCAGTTATTTTAATAATATGGAAGAATTTCTAAATAAAGTTAAATCGTGGATAGATAATCTATTCCATAAGAATTTACAGTTACCTAAATAGGCAATTATAGCCTCTATTCTAAATAACCTAAACCTTAATTATGAAAACTTAATAACTTCTGTAACTTAAAGCCTTAAGATTAATAAAAAGGTTTATATTATAAACCTTCTGTTCTCAAATTTATTAGATATATTTAGAAAAATAAATACTACCTTAGTTAATTATACTGGAGGAATTCAGAAAAAGAAGAACCTCAACGTTATAAAAAACTATATACAAGATAAAAAGGAATACTTTGCAAAATATACAAGAAAAATGATCATACTAAGGAAAATTATATCTACCTTCACCCGGAAAACGCTCCCAGCTAGTGGAAGAATATACTAATTAATAATAACCTGAAAAAAACAAATACATCAGAGGATAATAATTTAGAATCCATTAATATTACCATTTTAAATAATAGAATAATAAAAGAAATGGAAGATAAAATATTGGATAAAGAAGACAATATAAAGTTTAAAGAATTTATTTCTAAAGATATAGATATTAATATTCTTTCTGAGAAAGATAATTAGCTTTCTGAAGATATAAGAATTATCTTCAAAGCCCTAAGTAATAATAATAATAATAATCATAAACCTTTAGGTATTTTAATAAATTATAAGATTTCTAGGAATTCTAGGAATATAGTTAAAGAAAAGGATTATAAAAATATTTGTTTTTGCCTGAATACTGCTACTATTATTTATATAGTTAAAGATAAATTAATTTTATTTAATACTCATCTTATTAACTAATATATTAAGTGGGAAAATTCTATATACCTTATAGCTGGAATAGTAGAAGATTTGAAAATATCTCTAAAACCTGAAACCTTTATATTAAAGAAAGTATATTATATTCCAGAACTAGAAATTAATTTATCATCTTAAACTAAACTTAATTCTATAGACATAATATTAAGCTTTTAGAAAAGACTAACATTATATAATATAAATAATATTCTTACTTTATTAGTAGAACTTAAGAGAAATAACCTAGATAAATTTGATATTCCTATTTTACAAAAGGAATTTATTCTTATAAATTCTATTCTAGAGAATATTCAGCTTTTATTTAATTATTTAGATTATATCTATATAAAAGCTATAACTAGTTCGAAGAATAATACTTTAGATTCACCTAATATACATATAACAGAAAAACTATCTATTTATAAAGTCTATATAAAAGGAAGCTTTATAAATAGTATAAATAAAATAAATTAAAAACAGAAATACAATCTTTAGTATTTAGATTATATTAGTTTCAATTATATAAATCCATAACTTCTATTATCTATATCAAATATAATAGATTTATTCTATTTATTGATAAATTACCTAGATTTACTTGAGGTTTCTCATTCAAAACCAAATCTGCTGAAGAAGTTTCTAAAGCCTTCCTTAATTTTCAAAAGTTAGTAAATAATAATTATCATAATAGAGAAATAAAGAAATTTAATATTAAAAACGGTAATAAATTCTCAAGTAAAAGATAGTTATATTTATTCTGGTATTATATATAATATTAAGCTTCCTTATACTTACAAACCTATCGGTTTAGTAGAAAGAGTTATAAAAACTATAGTAAATAAAATCAGAATTCTTATTTATTATTCAAATTTGCCTTATTATTTATAGGAAGATATTTTACTAGCTTCTATATATATATATATAATATAATAGCCTATATACTTATAAATTTCAACATTCTTATCAGGGCGCGCCAGTGGCCTCCAGCCGGGCTACCGCTTAGTTATACGTAAAGAGGGATATTTAGGCTATAGTGGCTGGAATTCTAGAGTAGAGAGGTCAGATTTAAATATATTAACAACTGCACCCCTATATGTATTACCCCCCATATAGATCTATCACTTAGTTACCAATCTATTCCTAATATATTCAAATCTCTACCTATCTATAGAGATTCTAACTGGTGGATTATATAGGGGGTATTAGTATAGTATATAGAGATTTCAGATAAGATACTAGTATTAGTGTAGTAGAAGTAATAATTTTCAGTATATAAGATTACTTTATAAGAGATTATAGTATTAAGGTTATTAAATAAATAAGAAATATCAGGCTACTAATATAAGGTTACTATAAAAGATAAGTAGAGGTATATTAGTATAAGCTTTAGTAAGGTATTTATAGAGATTTTAATATATATAGTATTAATAAGATTACTATATAAGAGGGTTACTATAGAAGAAGATACTATATAAGAGGGCTACTGTATAAGAAAGCTACTATATAAGAAGATACTATATAAGAGGGTTACTATAAGAGATAACTAGAGAGGCATTAGCGTTAGTGTAGTAGTTATAGAAATTTTAAATATATATTATTAATAAGGTTACTATAAAAAGCTACAGTATTAAAGCTATTAGAAAAATAAGAAACTTAGAGAGAGGCTACTGGAAAGACTATAATATACTAGTATATATATAAATATAGAGATTTTAATATATATAGTATTAATAAGGCTTCCATATAAGAGAGCCACCACATAAGAGGACCACTATATAAAAAGACTACTACATAAGGAAACTATATAAGAAAAACTATAAGAGAGGCTACTAGAGAGGCTATAATATATTAGCGTATTATGAAGGGCTGGACCTAGGCTTATTCAACCGGAAGGTAGCGTAAAATACTGTTTATTTAGAACTAAGGAGTAAAAGAGAAGTTTTTATAGGTATATAGAAAAGTCTGTATATATAATACTATATAGAGCTTACTAGGGTCCCACTCGGGCGAGGAGGTTAGCTTCAGATACCTAGATACAGCTCTAGCTAGATATCTAGATATAACTTATAATATTACCTCCCTCCTCCCCAGCTGCCACCCAGCTGGAGGCTATAGGCTGGATCTCTATTATTATCTATAATCAGTCTATATATTACTTTATACTGCTCTAGAGTTACTATATCTATAATAATATTAATAAGTTTCTATATAGAGTTTATATATCCTTCTTATTTAATAAGAACTTCTCGTTAGTATCCTCTCTCTATTTAATATATCCTCACAGTTAGAATACTTTTAACTAACTATTTAACCTCCCTATTATTATCTACTAGTAGTAGCAGCTAGCTATTAACTATAATTTACCCAGGCAGTAAATTAGTAGTAGCTCTCTAAAGTAAATCTATATAAAACTATAAGTAAATAGACCCTAAAGTATCTAACTTTATAATATATAGTAAGAAAACTTTCACTATTATATACTTATAATATAGTAATGCTAACTTTCAGTTTAACTTTAGTAACTTATAATTAGATATATTTAACTATTTCTTATTACTAACTTAATACTAATCCACAGGAGACTAGATCCTATTTATCTAAGTTTCTAACTTCTACTAAATAGTAGCTATCTCTATATAGATATATATTATTACTAACTATATTCTCTCAACTAACTAGTAAGCTATAACCTCACTACTACTAAATAATTCTACATACTCCTTAGTAATTAGAATAAAATTAATATAATACCTATAATCTATAAAGAAAAATATAATCTCTATTATACTATATTACTAATTACAGAAAGTTAACTATATAATAAATAGTAAGTTACTTTAGTTATCCTAAAACCAGTAAATAAACACCCTCAAAACTACTTAGATCTCTTAATTATACTATTCTATAATCTTATTAGTCTATAAATAGTAATTAATACTTAATAAATATATAATATCTATTAATCTATAGAACTCCTTCTAGAAGTAACTTACTTAGTTAGACTCTCTATTACTTATAATAAAGTATAGTATTCTATAGAACCTATAGTAGTAACTAAGAAACTATTAAGTATATACTTCTACCTTTATTATATCTATCTCCTCTAATATAGAAGCCTTACCTAGTTAATTAATAATAACCTAGAAGTAATAACTATCTTATCTTTTTATAGAGGATAAATTAGTAATAAAATTTATTAATAGATTAGAATATAATTAGTTAAGTATCAGTAAAAGTTTCAGAAATCCCTTCTTAGCCTACCTCTAAATATAAATACTTCTATATATATTATAGTTATATATAAATTAGTAGATACTCTATAACTATCTAGACTAGTAGAATTATTAACTTATAATCTCTAGTATATTATTATACCCTAAGTAGCCTATAGGAGAGAAATTATATAATTTCTATATTAGCCTAATCCTAAGTTTATTAAGGAGGCTATTACTCTCTTTACTACCTAGCACCTAAAATCTCTCTCTGAAGGTAAGCTATCTCAGTATATTAATAATATACTTAGTAATCTAGATCTTAATGTAGAGATCAGGAGGGAAACTATACTCTCCCTACTGGACTACTATAAAGATCTATTAGTATAAGGAATCTCTCTCAGTAGTATAATTCTATATTTTTTACAGATCTAGTCTTCCTTTAAAAACCTAGATACTAATAATATTTATATATCCTACCTAAAATCCTATAGAGATAGTAGTATTCAGAATAACTTATATTACTTATCCTTATTACTTCTTATTATTCCACCCTTTAGAAATATCTTATTCCCTCCAGGAGAAAGTATCAGAAGCTACTACCTAAGTATCCAACTAATACTTAAAATAAAAATCATACTAAAATAACTTCTCTACCCACTAACTCTACCTCTCTATAAGCTATTATTTCTTTATAAAATACTTAAAATCCTTATAATTAGTAAGAATCTTAAACTTCCTAGTACTTTATAGCTCTATTCTCTACACCTATAAATATTTTAATATTATAAGGAGTTTCTTATTATAGATTAAGTAATTAAACTTTATAGAGGTTAGATATTAGGAGTAGAAAGCTACTAGATACTTCACTCTAGCTTTATTAGCTTAAATTAACATACCTCCTAGAGTATACTCTAAATAATCTATCTCTACTATTATTAAAATATTAGAGTTAAATATCTATAAAACTAATTCTATAGCGAAAAGTTATTTCAGTATAAAGAAAACCTCCTACTACTTTAGTCTCCAGTTAAAAGAAACTAACTTCTTAGTCAGATAGTTTAAAAACTCTATAATAGTATTATACTAAAATATAAAAACCTTATAGTAGTTTATAAACTTAAGGAAACTATAGATACCTTTTAGTAAACTAGAAGGAAACTAGTTAGTAATAACTTCTAACTTCTCAGAATTATAAAAGAGACCCTTTCTAGCTATTATAATATACCTAATATACTTAACTATAATAACTAAGAACTTACACTTCTTAGAATCTAACTTAAAACTTATATCAGTAAAGTAATTAAGTACCTAGTAGACCTTCTCTTTATACTTCTTTTACAAGCTATTAGTATAAATAAGAATATTATTAATATATACTATAATAAAATTATCTAGAAACTATTACAGACAGCTATTAATATACTATTAAAATATAGTAGAAGCACCAGTAAGTCTAAAGAAGTATACTATCTATTCAAAGAGGCTATAATATATCTGAAAAGCTATTTTCTCCTAATCTACTTTATTAATTCTAATCTTATAGAATATAGTAATAATATCAAACTTAGTATACTAGTAAGTAGTAGTAACTCTCCAGAGAGTCTCTAATATAAAGAGGAAGAAGTAATAATCCTTCTTTATAATAACGTTAAAAGCTCTGTAATTTACATAAAAATATATTCCTCTACTTAACTTTCTTATAAAGAGGATTAAGATACTAATAGAAAAGCTACTTACTTTAATAAATTCCTTATTAAATAAATCCTCCAGAATCTTCTTAAGCACTAGAAGCTCCTCCTATAATATACTATAGAGAAGTTCCTATAGGAAATCTAGCTTCTATTCCTTATTATTAAGAATTAATAGAATATAGTAATTTATCTCTAGTTAATTAGGAAGTAGTTAGTATACTAAATCTAAATAGAAAAAATCTAGAAATTCCTTTAAGATATTTATAGGAATATAATCCCTTAGGTCTACCTCTACCTTCAGAGCTAATATTTTCTTAATATCTACTAAACTAACAGATATAACTTAGTAGGAGCTTAATACCTCACTAGTATACTATATAGTATACTAATAGACAAATACAAACAAATTAGCATTAAGCAGCTAAGCTAACTGGATCTCCTTAAACTATACTAACTTATCCTAATATTCTAGATATATTATCATACTACCCTTCCTATATATTATCTATTAGGCTCCAGCGTTATAAATAACGTAATTATCCTCTATCTACAGCCGCCTAAAATATAAAAGTAGCTATAAGCTCTCTATAATATAGATATAGATCTTCTATATATAGTTACTAACTTCTAAAATTAGAATAGCTACCCCCTAAATATCACTAAATAATAACTTAGTAGTATATCTCTTTATCTATCTCTTTAACTTATTAACTAGTAGGAGGTAAAATTTCTTTATAAAAGAGATATTAATAAAAATATAAATATTACAGTCTATATTAATAAATATATTAATAAAGTAACCTCTATTAATTTTAGTCTAAATAGTAACTAACTACTAGTTACTTACTTATTCTTTTTCCTATTATTTCCCCTATCCTATTACTTCCACTTCAGTTAGCTTTAGAGCCTAACTTTACTCTAGAGTTACTTTTTTCCTAAATCCTCACTATTACTAGATAGGATAATATTATCCTCCTAGTTATCCCCAGTATACTCTAGAGTAACTATAGTTTTTATAATCTTTATATTAATCTTCTTATATTCTTAGGCTCTATAGTTTCTATAGATATAACTTTTTTTACTATACTTGAAATATTAGTAAGTATTCTAATAGTTTTTAGAGTATTCCTTAGGAATAGAGGAGAAACTATTAGAGCTCCAGTATTATTATCACTCCTTAACTATCCTAATTATTATAATATCACTCTCTATATTACAGGCGGCAGATCTCTAGTAAGGCAGTTAGTAGTATACTAATATCTCCTTTATATATTTAACCTTCTAAGCTATATTTTAAATTTTAGATAACTAAAATCTATATTCTATAGGAAAGTTAACTATAATAAATAGCTCCTTCAAATAGAAGAGTAAGGCAGCCTCTAGTAGGAAGATCTAGACTATATCTAGCTATATATACCCTCTAGTATTAACTAGAATCTTTTTAAATTAAGGTAGAAAGGTAGTTAGGTATTTATTTTCCTTCTATCTGAAACTTTATAGCTAAGTAATAATATGAAGCTAACTATTAGGATCTAGGTAAGTTCTATCTAGGTAACCTATAAAATTATTTAAGTTATAGGAATTCTCTAGCTTTCCCGCTATATAGAAAATTTTAATTACTTACTGAGGATTAAAGTCTAAGTAGGAGTAAATTAGATACTAATATTCCTAATTATTATTAAAGAAATAGTGGTTAATCTTAAGCTTAATTTTTATCTATTAGACTCACACTTAGTATTCTTTCTACTTACCTGAAAACTTTAGAGGTAGGGGAAGAGTCTTTCTCTAGTAGTTAGCTACTAATAAGAATATAGTAATATTATTAGCCCTAAAGGTTATTATCCTAATAGATATTATTCTGGGGGTTACTAGAGTATCTTAGTGTAGGCTAGAGGTGTCTATTATAGTAGCTACCTGGGGGTTACTACCTACTATAGTATCTTATTTCGCTAACTTATATAAAAGCTTATTAATCCTCTAGTAGAGAAAGTTTAAAATATATTATAACTACTACTAAAACAGTCTACTTATAGAGTTGCTACCTATAGGGATATCCTGGGGAGCTTTAATACTCTCTATTATTCTTTATATTAGTTACTTATTATATAATATTATATCCTAGGAGCTATACTTAACTAGATTATATACTTAACCAGTAGGGAGCTATACTCTATTTAGTATTATCTATATAGTAAATAAAACTAAATTCTAAATATATAAAAAGCTGGACCTAGGTTTATTTAACCGGAAGGTGGCGTAAAATACTATTTATTTAGAACTAAGAAGTAAAAGAGAAGCTTTCACAAGTACGTAGAAAAGTCTGTATATATAATACTATATGGAGCCCACTGGGGCTCCACCCGGGCGAGGGGGTTAGCTTTAGATACCTAGGCACAGCCCTAACTGGACATCTAGATATAGCCTGTAACATATATATAGATACAGAGGGTTTAAATTATATAGTAATAATAAAGCTACTAAGTAAGTAGAGATTTTTAAGATTTTAAGATTTTAAGATAGTTACTTTATAGTAGCTACTTCAGGATACTTAGAAGTATATATTATATAACTTATTTAGTTATAATAATAAGTAGTTTACTATAGAGGTATTAGGAGTATCACTGGGAATATTATTAATAATAGTAATATTAGAAAGTATAAGGAGGCTTTATTATATTCTTAGTAAAGGTAGGAAAAACTCTGCTAACTATAAGGATATTTACTATATAAATATAAAAGTTTAGAAGTTAGGTGGAGGCTAACTTTAAGGTTTAAATATAGTCTGAATTATTTTAATCCCTCAGGCTAAAGGTTTTGAAATATAGTTTAAGAGTATAAAGGCTTAAGAACTTTAAAATTATAAGAATATAACTTCTGCAGGGGGAAGATAAATAGCTACTAGAAGACTATAAGGCTATAAATATTATAAATATAAATATTATATTATTTATAATATAATAGCTAAGGTAGCTATATAGTAACTATATTACTAATAATCTACAGAAAGCTGCAGACTCTATAATTTTTATATAGACCTTAATAAAAGAATATCAGAAAGCTAACAGCAGTAGTAATAGCTTATATTATGGCTTTAAACCCTATATAGAGATTAATAGAAATAGTAATAATAGTATTAATATAGCTACAGCAGTAATATTAGTAAAGTAATAATTTATATATAACTTCATACCATATATGGAGATTAATAGCTATAGTAAAAAAAGGCTATAATAATAAGAAAGCTAGTAATATAGTAATATTATATAAAAAGTTAAATTAATAAGAAGCTAATAGTATACAAGAGCCTATATTAATAAGAAGTTAGCAGTATATAAGAGGTTATATTAATAAGAGGCTATATTAAAGAAAGGCTAGCAGTATATAAAAGATTATATTAATATAAAGCTAGCAGTATATAAGAGGCTTTTAAGAAACTCTATACATAATATTACTCTTTCTACTATAGAAATAAAGATTTAATAAGGATACTAGAGATATAGTTAAAGTATATTAGAGGCAGTAGAAAGTTAGTAGGAAGGCTAGAAGATATACTATAGAGTTAGATCTGAAAAAGCTTTATTTTAAACTATAAAACTATAAGAATATAGTCTATAAGGAGGAAAAATATATTAGGGTATGCTAATAGCTCCCAGCTAAGTTACTACTTAATGATATATAAAGAGGAATATTTAGATTATAGTAGCTAGAATTCCAAAATAGAGACGTTAAATTTAAATATATCAATAACTGTATTCCCAATATTTATCGCCCCGTATATAAATTTATCACTTAGTTACTAATCTATTCCTTATATATATTAGGGTATGCTAGTAGCCTCCAGCCAGACTACTACTTAGTTATATATAAAGAGGGGTATTTAGACTATAGTAGCTAGAATCCCAGAGTAAAGAGATCAGATTTAAATATATTAATAACTGCACCCCTATATTTATTACCTTCTATATAAATTTATCACTAAGTTACTAATCTATTCCTAATATATTGAAATCTCTACCTATCTATAAAAATTCAAACCAGTAAGTTATATAGGAAGCATTAATATAATATATGGAAATTTTAAATAAGGTACTAATATCAGTATAGCAGAAGTAATGATTTTTAGTATATAAAGTTATCCTATAAGAAGCTACAGCATCAACACTATTAAATAAACAAGAAATATCAGGCCACTAATATAAGGCTACTATAAAAGATAAGTAGAAATATACTAGTATAAACTCCAGTAAAGTATTTATAAAGATTTTAACATATATAGCATTAATAAGGTTACTATATAAGAGGGCTACTATATAAAAAGATATTATATAAAAAGGCTACTATATAAAAAAGCTACTATATGAAAAAATACTATATAAGAGGGCTACTATAAAAAACAACCAGAGGGATATTAGTATTGATATAGTAATTATAGAGATTTCAAATATATATTATTACTAAGGTTACTATAAGAGGCTATAATATTAAAATTATTAGAAAAATAAGAGGTTTAGAGAGAAACTACTAAAGACGCTATAATGCACTAGCATATATATAGATATAGAGATTTTAATATATATAGTATTAATAAGGCTTCCGTATAAGAAAGCTACTATATAAAAAAACTACTACATAAAAAAACCACTACATAAGGAAACTACATAAGAAAGGCTATAAGAGAGGCTACTAGAGAGGCTGCAGTATACTAACGTATATAAATATAGAAGGTTTAAGTTATATAGTAATCATAAAGCTACTAGGTAAGTAGAGATTTTTAAGGTTTCAAGGTTTTAAGGTAGTTACTTTATAGCAGCCACTTCAGGATACTCAGAAGTATATATTATATAACCTATTCAGTTATAATAATAAGTAGTTTACTATAGGGGCACTAGGAATACCTCTAGAAATATTATTAGTAATAGGAATATTAGAAAATATAAGAAGGCCTTACTCTATTCTTAATAGAGGTAGGGAAGGCTTTACTAACTATAAGAATATTTACTATAAAAATATAAAAGCTTAGAGGTTAGCTGGAAGCTAACTTTAAGATGTAAATATAGTCTAAATCTTTTAGTCCCCCAGGCTGAAGGTTCTAAAATATAGTTTGAAGGTATAAGAACTTAAAAGCTTTAAGGTTATAAAAATATAGCCTCTGCAGGCGGGAGATAAATAGCTACCAGAAGGTTATAAGATTATAAATACTATAAATATAAATATTATATTATTTATAGTATAATAGTTAAGGTAGCTATATAGTAGCTATATTACTAATAATCTATAGAAAGCTATAAATCCTATAACTTTTATATAAGCTTTAAAAGAAGGATACTAGAGAGCTAATAGTAGTAGTAATAGTCTATATTATAGTTTTAAATTCTATATAAAGATTAATAGAGATAGTAATAGTAGTATTAGTATAGCTATAGTAGTAGTATCAGTATAGCAACAGTCTATATATAGCTTTATATCCTATATAAAGATTAATAGCTGTAGTAAGAAGAGGCTATAATAATAAGAGGGTTAGTAATATAGTAATATTATATAAAAGGTTAAATTAATAAGAGGCTAATAGTATATAAAAAGTTATATTAATAAGAAACTAGCGGTATATAAGAGGTTACGTTAATAAGAGGTTATATTAAAGAGAAGCCAGCAGTATATAACAGGTTATATTAATATAAGACTAATAGTATATAAGAGGCTTTTAAGAGACTCTGTAAATAGTACTACTCTTCCTGCTATAAGGATAGAGGTTTAATAAGAATACTGGAGGTTTAGTTAAAGTATATAAGAGGCAGTAGAAAGCTAGTAGGAGGGCCAGAAGGTATACTATAGGGTTGAATCTGGAAATAGCTTTATTTTAAGTTATAAGACTATAGCAATATAGTCTATAAGGGGGGGGAATATATCAGGGTATGCTAGTAGCCTCCAGCCAGGCTACTGCTTAGTTATATATAAAGAGGGGTATTTAGGCTATAGTGGCTGGAATCCTAAAGTAGAGAGGTTAAATTTAAATATATTAATAACTGCAACTCTATATTTATCGCCCCCTATATAAATCTGTCACTTAGTTACTAATCTATCCCTAATAATTCTCTATAAATTTAAAAATAAACTAAAGTATAGTATTAATAATATTAAGGTATAGGGAAGTAACTGCTATTATAAAGATAAAGATCTTTATATTAAGAAACTAGATACTAAAGTTTAAAAAAAGTCTTTTATAGCTTACGGAAATAATATCTATATAATTTGGAATTTTAATAAAGAGAAAGCTATTTGGTTGAGATATAAAACTTCTAGAGAATACTTTTAATATTTTAGAAAACAAGTTACTTTTATCTATTAATTTAGATTAGATTTCTGAAAGGTTTAATTAACTTAACGTTAATCTAAGTTTAAATCCAGATAATTTTATTTCTGGTATATATCTTAATAAATATAATAATACTATTAATAATAATAGCAGCTGAATGAATCTAACTACTAAAGTTGAGAGGAATTTGGATTGAATTACTGAAAATACAAATAATATAAATGACAATAATGATATAGAAATGAATACAGAAAATAATAATAATATTTAGGGAAAATCTAACCTATATGTTGAAATACTTTTTATAATGGATAAAGCTAAGAAAGATTATAAAGAGTATGAAGAGAGTGCCCTCTTTACTATTTTAGATTATCTAAGTTTAAATAGTTATATAAAGTTAAATATAAATACTAATAAAGATAAAAGCTTCTTATACTTTATTAGTAAATAAGGTAAAAGAACTTACCTTTTTTATCTAAATATTCAAATTTCCTGAATATAGAAACTGGATGCTAGCTATAATAAAAGAAATTAAATAAATAAAATCTATAAATAGTTGGAAAATTATGTTTTTATCTACTATTAATATTAAATATATTAATATACTACATAGTAGATAGATTGATAAACTGAAAATAAAAATTACAATAAAAGAAACTATATCTAAAGCTAGATATATAGCTTAGGGCTATAATTAATATTTAGATATTAATTATTTAGAAATCTTTAGTATTATCTGTTAGAGCTATAGCTATTTTGCTATTACTTTTTGTATTCTAAATACTCTGTATTAGGTAAATAAGGGTTAAGTATTCTACTTTACTCCTATAACGTTATGTTTTCTATTTATTTTAGTAAATTAATTATTAGAGTTTAATTTATATAACCTATATAAATTATGCTTTAAATTGGTTAAACGTTAATATCAGAAAGTTTGATAAACGGATTATATAGTGGATTGTACGTTAATAGCTTCCATCTAATGTATTATATATAAGATTAACATTCTGAAAATAAACTCTATTTTGATAGATATATCTGGAAGCTTCCCATCTTTAGTGAAATTAGAACTTCCTATCTTTATCACTATTTCTACTAATATTAATACTGTTTTTAGATATTATTCTGAATTTCCTATTCTTCTGTAATTTATTAAGTGTTGAATTCCCTTAACCTATTTGCTAGTCTTCTATACTAATTTAATAGATTATAAGTTTAGCTTATATACTCTTATTACTTTCTTATTTACTAATTTCTATTTCTTATTAATATTAATATCTATATCTTTACTAATACCTATTTAGGTTATACTAAAGATTATACTAACTTACCTTAAGCTTCTTTTTACTTATCTATTTCCAAAAAAACGTCTCTTAATTATTTCTATCAGGCTCTATAATCTATTTCTTTTTTAACCTTAGCTAATAAATAACTTAATCTTTATATTAATTAATTGGTTTAATACTGGATAGATTTATAAGAAGATTATACTAGTTGGGGTAGTAGGTTTACTGCTAGGCTAGGGAAAGATATAGTTAAGTAGTAGAGGTTGAGATTCTTTATACTTAGGTTTACTAAGACTTTCTATAAACTAGATTACTATAGGTTTACTAAGATTTTATATAAACTAGCTTTCTAAGTTTACTAAGATCTTCTATAAACTAGAATACTATAGGTTTACTAAGATCTTTATAAATTAGAAATTCTTTTTTAGTTCACTAAGATTATTATACACTAGATTATATAATTACTAACTACTAATAAAAACAGTTTCTTACGAAATTTAGAATCTAGATCTTTACTAATTATAGTTTTTATATTAATCTTTCAGATTAACTATTAGGCTATTTATCTGTTCACCTTACTAGTTAATAATATTCTACTGAAGCTAGTTTATAAGTATCTTAATTTTATACTAAAATCTAGATTCATTCTTTATTAGATAACTACTTTATATATTTAAGTTATTTCTAAAGATTATAGAAGACTCCAAATTCTAGTTTTTCCCTAAGTTAAAAGGAACTTAGAATTATAATATTCAGTTTATCTAAATAAAGGCTTTGCTTACTGAAATGGGGTGAGACCCTGGATTACCTCCATTGAAATAGGGTGGAACAACAACAACAAAAACAAACAAAAGAACCCTACAAAAGAGTGGCTGTAACAGCTATACGGCTGTGGCCGTATAGCTGTACCAAAAAGGGGTGAAAAACGAAGGGAAAAACTGGCCTGTATTTTGCTGCTGTAACTGGCTTGCTACGCTGCGGTTAAATACGTGGCTACGTAGGGCTGTAGCCCTACGTACGGCCAGTGGCCACGTAGCCTCTCCGTACGGCCCAGTTGGCCTCATGGCCACCCATGGCCTCATGGCCCCCAGGCCCATCACATTACTAGTAAAGATATATTTATAGACTTAACTAAATTTATTACTAAAAGTAATTCTAATAAGTATCATAAAGTTCTTGATTATATATAGTTAAATTATAAGGATAGCCCTTTAAAAGTTATTAAAAATAATACTAATATATTTAATATTTTTAGTTATTCAAAATGATTTTATAAGCTTATTAAAATTTCTAATAAGTCTCTTATTTATAAAGAAGTTTTTAATATTATTTTTAGTAATTTTAAGATTATAGAAGAGTATCTTAATAAGATAAAAGGATTTATTAATAATTTATTCTATAATAAGGTTACATTACTAAGTTAAGTAGTTATTATCTATATTCTCAATAGTCTAGATAAAAGTTATAAGGATTTTATTATTATTATTACTTAAAATCTTAGATCTAATGAGGATTCTTATAAGTTAGATTAATTATTCCCTAATCTATTAGATAGATTGAGAAGAACAATATATACTATTTTAGTCAATTTTATAATTAAGAAGGATTTTAAGAATAAAGTGACTAAATAATCCTCTAATAAGGTTCAAAAACCTTAGAAGAAACAGAAGAGTATTTTCTGTAATTACTATAAAAAGACTAACTATACTAAAGATAACTATTTTGATTTTTATTCTGAAAAAGCTTCTAGCTAGATAAAAGCTATAAAAAATAAGGGTTTTCCTTCCTCTACTTCTATTAATAAGAAAAAGAAGAAGGAGAAAACAAATAAGAATAGTAATAATTCTAAAAGGGTGAATATTCTTTTAATAGATAAAAACAATATTGAAAAGATTTCTAGTTTCATAACTAAAGATTTTATGTAACTTAATTCAACTGTTTTTGAAGAAGATAAGGAAGAAAGTAAAGAGGATTTTAAGTTTAAAATATAACTTTTACATAACTTCTTTTAAAATCTTATATTAATTAGACTTTAGGTTCTTTAATTTCTGAGATTTAAAAAACTGGAAGTATTAAAATTGAAAATAAGATTAATACTAATTCTTTCTTTATTAAGACTAATACTACTATTTATATAGTTAAAGATTACTTTCCTTTAGTTAATAAAATAAAGGTTATTAAATCTATTAAGTAGGGTAATGTAAAAGGAATTATTTTAACTCTGAAAGGTAATTTAAAAATTACTTTAAATAATATCAAATATCTTTTGAAAGATATCTAATATATATTACAGTTAGATATTAAGTTATTAAGTTAATTTAAACTTAATATTATAGGAATCTTATCTATACTTTTCAATAAACTAATATGATTTAATATAGAGAGGGATGAAGCTTTACTTATAGGAACTAAAGTTGATAACCTCTATAAATTTTAACTTTCTATTAGTAAAGATTTAATTCTTAATACTATTATTAGTAATAATATTAATAAGTTAAGACTCTAGTAAAATTAAATAGGGTATACTAGTAATAATCCTAAGTTACTTCCTAGTATTATAAATAATATAAATTATAAATATAGTAAAGATAATAAACTATCTATTTGTAAAGTCTACTTTAAGGGTAAGTGTACTAATAAAGTAAATAGAGATTCTAAAAATTTTAAGAAGTTTAAATATCTTAATTATATTACTTCTAGTTTATATAGACCTATGTCTCTAGAAACTTATAATTATTATAAATACTTTATCTTATTTATTAATTAGTATAGTAAATTTATCTGGGGAAAGTTATTAAGAACTAAAAGCTTTAAAGAAGTAACTTCAGCTTTTAAAAAGTTTATTAATATAATAAACAATAATAATAATAATAAGAGAATTCAAGAAGTTAATACTGATAGTAGCTTTAAATTCTTAAATAATAAAATGAAAGTTATTTATCTAAATAATAATATTATCTATAATATAAGATCACTCTATACTTATAAACCTAATAGTTTAATTGAGAAAGCTATAAGAATTATTATTAATAAAGCTAGAATCCTTCTCTATAACTTTAGTTTACTTTTATTCCTTTAGGGTTCAGCTATTACTACTTCTATTTATATTTATAATAGGATACTATATTCTTCTATAGGATTTAAAACTCTATATAAGTTAAAGAATAAGAAGAAACTTTTTATTTGTAATATAAGGACTTAGAATAGTCTCTATTATTATAAGATTAAGAATAAGTATTCTAAAAAGCTAGACTCTAAAGTTAAAAAGGATATTATAGTTACTTTTAGCTATAATACCTCTTTAGTTTAGAATTTTAAATCTTGAAATACTGTTTAGTTTAGAGATATAGATATTCTTGAAACTTAGTTTAATTTTTAGAAGAAAAAAGATTTATCTATTTTTAATAATATTGTTATTATCAGGCTTAGTTCACCTTTACAGGCTAAGTTTACTAACTTAGATTTAATAAGTTTTCTGAGAATCTAGTTATTATTTTTAAGTTTAGTAGTAAAAATAATACTACTAAAGATACTAATTCTTTACTTTCTCTTAATAAAGTAGAAAATAGTAATATAAATTTAGATTCTTCTCCCGATAAGGATTTAGTTGTTTTATTTATAGTTTATCCTGATAGGGCTATAGAAGTTAAGAACTTTAAAAAGTCCACTATATTTATAGAGATTCCTTCTTTAAGTCTAGAAGTTAAGAAGGACTATAAATAGGTTTTATATAAAGAGAGTATACTTCTTACAGTTAAAAAGTTTCTATTTTTACTTCTTTATACTAACTATCATTAATATAACTATAATTATAGTTTATTTATTAATAAATAAAGTAATTTTCATACTACCCTCTATATTTTAACTGTTAATATTTTTGATAAGCTAACTACTTTTTTAAATGCTATAAGTTTTTAAAATAGTAAGAACTAGATTTATACTATAAATAAGGAAGTTAGGTCTGTTGAGTCTATAGAAGTTTAGACTGTTATATTACTACTTAATTTAATTTTTGTTTAAAAAGAATAATATTAATTTATTAGGGGGTAGATAGGTTTACAGA
Source organism: Colletotrichum lindemuthianum (assembly GCA_001693025.2). NCBI lineage: Eukaryota > Fungi > Ascomycota > Sordariomycetes > Glomerellales > Glomerellaceae > Colletotrichum > Colletotrichum lindemuthianum. Next base: position 60,295 of record MASP02000132.1, on the reverse strand, counting down.
ATTAAATCTAATAATTAGGATTCTAGTAATTCTATATTTAAGGTTAGATAGGTTACTTAAGATTTTGATTAGTATTTTAGTATTAATTATTTAGAAACCTTTAGTATTATCTATAAGCCTGAAAGTTACAGATATTTACTTATTATATCTGTTTATTATAACTGGATTTTAATTCAGTATAATGTTACTATTGTATTTATTTATATAAAAGTAGATAATTAGATTTATATTAAGTTACCTACTAGCTATATCTATAATTAGATTCCAAAAGCTTGGTTTTTAATAATAACTATAAGAATTCGCTTTATGTATATTTACTTAATAAGGCTTTATATAGGTTAAAATAGAGCTCTAGATTATAGTATTTATATTTTGAATTAGGTTTATATAAAATTGATTTTAAATTATCTCCTTATAATAAAGAAGTTTTTATACTTAATATTACTTTTAATAAAAATAAACATTTAGCTATTCTGGTATATTATTTTGATAATATACTGTTAGAAGCTAATAATTCTACTACCTTAGAGTATATATATGGTAATCTTAAAAAGAATATAAAAATCTAAAATCTAGGAGAATTTAATACCTTCTTAGGTAATAACTTAGTAATTAACAGAAAGAATAAGGTTATAGAAATAAATTGATTTAAATATACTAATAAGATTCGTACTAGATTTAATAAAAAGATCTCTATAGTTTTAATATACTTATAGATAATAAATTTAAATTCTTTAAAAATAAGAATGATACTTCTAAGTAAGAAATATTAGAATATTCAAAAGAAGTAGAGGTTTTATTATATTTAGCTTTAAAACCTAAGCTAGATATTACTCTAGCTTTTACTACCTACTCTAGATTTATTTTAAATTCTTCTAAAAAATATATTGTTACTTTTAATAGGATATAGGGTTACTTAAGAAAGAATTCTAATTATAAGTTGATTTTTAACGGTAATAGTATTAATATTTTTAATCTCTTTAGGTTTACAGACTTAGATTAGGTAAGAGATACTAATAATAGAAAATCTATTTTAGCTTATATATTTTACCTAGAGTTTTATAATATTATTAGTTATAGTTTAACAAAGGAACAAATAGTAGCTTTATTTACTTATAAAGTCAAATATATAGCTTTAGTAGATACTACGAAAGACGCTATTTACGTATTTAATAACTATAGTTTTATTAATAAGGTTTTGGGATTTAGGGTTACTCATAAGTTTACTATCTTTATTAATAATTAATTAGCTAAAAAGCTTACTGAAAATCCTGAATTCTATAAAAAAGCTAAGTATTTTAATATTCATTATTATTATATCAGAGATTTTATTAGAGATAATAAGATAAATGTCTATTATATTAATATAAATAATAATATTACAGATCTTTTTATAAAGCCTTTAGGTGAAGTTAAATTTAATAATATTATTGAGAGGATTTTATAAAATACCTTTAAAAATAATATTCTACTCTCTTATAAAGAAAATAATACTAATTATTTACTTTCTGAAAAATAATTTTTTCCTTTTTACCTATATAAGGTTTTAGGTTTTTCAGATTTTTCTTTTCTTTCTTTTTTCTGAAGTCTTTTCCTTTATACTTTTTATAGTTTTAGGTTTTTCAGATTTTTATTTTCTCTATTTTTCCTATATAGGTTTTAGAGTTTTTACTACCTTTTAAGCTATAAAAACTATTTATCTTATATACTTTAGAGGGGGATATTAAAGTTATACCTATTTTGCTATTACTTTTTTTATTCTAAATACTCTATATTAAGTAAATAAGGGTTAAGTATTTATTACTAGCGTAATAGCTATAAGGCTATTAGGATCCTATAGTATACTAACTATATAGCGTAACTTAGTAGTGGAAACTAGCTACAAGTAATAACTAGCTACTAGTTATCACTATCTGCTAAGTAATTAGTAACTAATTACCTAAAGTATCTAGATCTAGCTTATATATAGCCTATAGGCTATATACTATAAATATTAATACTTTTTACCTTATTAGTATACTATATATAATAATATATATAATATACTTACCTCTAGTGAAATTAATACTAATTAGTAGTTAACTTTATTATTACTATTTACTGCAGATCAGTAAAGTCTATTTAGATAAAAATAGTAATAAAGAATTATTAAGTCTAAGTTAAGGTAAGGTTGCTAAGTTCTTAATCTATTTAGATATTTTTAACAATAACTTCTCGCCTAACTTAAAGTAAGGTAATATTTCTTTAATAATTATACTAATATATCTTAATTTTAGTAGCTAGATATTTATTTATAATTAAGATTAACTTAGAGAAAAGATACTAAAAATATTTTATATAAGTATATTTATTAAATATCTCTATTATAAAATTTACTAGACTTTTATAGTGAAGGAATTTATAATATTCTAAGTTTTAAAATTTCCTTATATTTCTCTTCTTCTTTCTTATATTCTTCTACTTTCTTCCCTTTCTTTCCTTATTTAACTAATAGATAGTTTTCCTCTTTAAGATTCGATTTTACATATATAATATTAATTAATAGAATTAGTAAATAGTAAAAATAGAGTTTTCTATTTTTCTCTTTCCCTTTTTTTAATCTTTATCTTTTTATAATCTCCCTATAGTTAGGAAATAATAAGTAAAATAATTAAGTTAGTAGAATTTCTTAGACGATCTCTCTAAAACCTCAGTATGATAGGTATTATAATTCCTTTAGAAGTAAGAATATTAATAAAGTTAAAGCTCTTTCTTAATAGTAAGCTTTTTAGTAAACAAAAAGCTTTTAATTTTATTATAAAATATAATTCTAGCTAAATTAATAACTAAATAATGTAAATTATAGTAATATATATGTATAATTACTTTTTTAGTAAAAATCATCTAAATTCCTTTAAAGATAACTTTAAGAACTAGCTAGAGGAAGTATAGACTACTATAAATAAATAAGTATTTTAGTATTTATAGAATATTTTTCTTATCTATAATATTAAAGTTAATATAAAAAGTAAAAAGATCTACTAAATTCTTATAAACTTAATAAAGTAAGATAAGTTTATTCCATAGACTAAGGAAGAAATTTAAGAAATAATTATAAACTTATAAAACTTTAAGATATTTCTTAATAACTAACTAGACTTCCTTAATAATATTATTTTTACCTAGTAGATATATTTTATAATTTAGAAGTAATAATAAAAAGTAATATATTAAAATCTTATAAAACTTAATATTTATCCAGCTATTTTAAGAAACTAATTCTAAGGAGTATCTTGATAAATAGAGATATTTATAGCTAATTTATAATTATTAGTAATAGATAAGAGTCCTCAGTAATAAGAATAATTTAAATAATAAGATTCTTAAGATGAATAAGATTAATAACCTCCTTATAATTAGAATTGATAGTATAAGCTTCCTACTTTACGCTCTATAGTATCTTCCCTATATATTAACTTTATAAATAATTACTAAGAGACTAAATCACTCTCTATTAATATACTAATAGCTAAGAATATAATTAATTCGATAAAGATATATAACTTAAAGATAAAATATAGAAAGACTTTCTATAATATCTTTTAATTAAAGATTTATATCTTGAGAGATTAGTATTTAAAGTTAGATATATCTAACTATATATAGGCTAGAGTCTTTTCTATTATACTGAAAGATTAAGCTTTTAAATATTATTTTAACTACCTTAGTAATTCTCTTAATTCTATAATATTTTATAATATAGCCTATTATATTCAGAACTATTTTAAAAATAATAAAAGTTAATAGATTTATCTTACTAACTAATAAAATATAATATTCAGAAATATTATTACTAATAACTAAAATAAAATAAGAAAGAGGATATTTAAGATCCTTTTCACTAAGCTAATATATATTTAGAGAATCTTCCCTCTTAAATAATATATTAATTTTAGCTTCTAAAACTACCTTTGAAGTATATATTAAGAAAATTAGAATACTAATTAGCTTTCTCTAGTTTTATAGTAATATACTAAAAAGTCTATAACTAATTATAGTCTATAGTTAGTATTACTATAAGCTACCCTTCTATAATATCTTAATATATACTTAAAAATACTAATAATTCTGAAGGATTCTTATTAATTAATATAAATTAATATTAAACTAACTTAATATATAACTTACCTTAAAATCTTTACTAAAAATATAAATATAACTATTAAGAATATTCCTGAATATTATTTAGAGGAGAGTATTACTTAACTCTTACTATCTTATATAGCTAATTTAATAAAGAATATTATATTTATAATAAACTTAGTTACTAATTAATAAAATATTATCTTAAGGAGAAAAGAGACTTTTATAATTAATATAAATTTAACTTCTATATAATAGATATATTAATATTTACTTATTATTATTTTCTTATTTAGTATAAGGAAGTAAAAAACTTAAATAATAACTTTAGAGATAATTATAAAATTACTATTAAAAATAATATAATTAATTATTATCTTTAAGATTACTAACTTAAAGATTAACTTAAGATATTAAATTCTCTAAGTAATTTTTTAAATAACTTTATAATATCTTACTTTAAATAATAATCTATATTTCTAGATAGTTAAAAGATTATAAGAATCCTCTAGAATTAAGTAGTAATCTATACTTTAATAAAAGAAGATAATATAACTAAAGTGATTACTACTTTAGTATTTATATTTATCTTTAAAGAATACTATTTAGATATAGTTTTCTAAGGAATTTTATCTAACTTAAATATTACTAATTATTTTATAGCTAGCTACTTTTAGTTTAATATTCTAAAATAAACTATCTTTCTCTCTATTCTCTTAAAAACTTCCAGAGGAAAATTAATTTTCATTTATTTTAGAGAAGGTAAACTTATAAAACTAATCAGTATAATTAATATACTCATACTATTTAGTATAATAATATTCTATATAGTTTCTTATAAAATCTTATTTCTATTATATCTTACTAATATAAATTACCTTAATATTACTTTTAATAATATTTATAATTAATTATATGAAAATAAGAAGGTTATTCTAGTTATATATAAATAGGGATGTTTATAGATATTATTAAATAAGAAGGAAATATTTACTTCTTTATATTGAATAGAGATTAAGATCTAGAGACTTTATTATTATTTTAGATACTTATCTATTATATATTTTTAAGAGGTTCTCTATAAAGTTAGATATTTAGTTAATTAAGAAGCTCTTATAGCTTTTAAAAAATACTACTACTAATATTAGATATATAGGATTATTCCCTCTTAATTTAAATTTACTCTCTATAATAATATTAACTTTAACTTTAAAGTGATGATTAATATTTTTTACTATTAGAATAATTACTTTATCTTCTATATTATTAATATAACTATAGCTTTTAATATTATTTAATTCCTACTTAATATTTTAGTAAGATTAATATAGGAAGTTCTTAAAATATATTAAATTAATATTTATCTAGATCTATCTAATTTTATTTCTACTAATACTAAAATAAACTTTTAATCTAAATATATTTATTTAGAAGTTAAAATAATAAGCTTAACTATTAGGATTATATTTATTAAGATCTATAATAATATTAGTAAGGTAGAATATTACTATATTCTTCTCTATTATATATATAAAATCTACTATTAAGAATATTTATTATTATTATAGGAGTATTATCTCTAGGGTACTTATAAGTTAATAAATAATACTACTAGCCTAAGTAATCTTATATTTATACTTCCTATCTTGAGAGTTTACCTCTAGCTTACTGAGGACTCTACTTTATTTCTAGAGAAAGATTTATAAATATAGGCAGTCTAAAAGATAACTGAAACTATCTACTGTAAATTTATAAAATAAATTATTAATATTACTGTAGCTATTTATAATAACTTTCATATATTATAAATTATAAGCTTTCTATTATAATTCCTTATATATATATAGTAAGAAAAATAAGATTAGTAAAATTTCTTCTACCTACTTACTATTTATAGTAAGATATATATTATTAACCTTCCCTATAGTTTTTGAGAGTTTTATTTAATTACTATAAAAATATACTATAAGAATAATAATATTTCTTCTTAACTATATATTCTAATAGAAATATAAGAATATTTCTATTATAAGTATGATAATAGTAATATTAATAAAGTTAGAGATTTCTCTTAAGAAACTTTACCTACCTTAATTTTATTCTCTATTATTCTTAAACTTCTAAATACTCTAGAGATACTAGAAGATAATAGTATTCTTCCTTCTTATATTAAAAATAATATATTACTACCTTTCAATAATAATACATATACTAAATATTAGAGAATAATAAAGCTATTTCTTAAACTCTTAAGAACTATATTTAACTAAAAAAACCTCTCTTAATAAGAAGGTAACTAAGAAGACTAATTTATAGTTTTCCTTATAACTAAGAAAGAAGCTAATCTAACTTTCTCTTAATTCTTCTACTAAAAAGAAATTATAACTATTTCTAGCTTTCTCTTTAAAAAATTAATAAAGAAGGAAGTAGAAAATATTATTAAAAATAATATAGTTAAGACTTTCTAATATAATTCTATTCTCTATAAAAAGTATATTATCTTTGAATCTTAAATCATTAATAAAATTAAGAATCAGGATAGTAACTAAATATATAAGAAGTTAAGATTTATAATTTAAAGTTTTAGAGATAATAGGAAGTTTATAATTCTTACTTAGTCTTCTATAATTTAAATAAGTAGCTAAAGATTAATTATAGCTATTACTTCTATATTAATAAAAAATAAAAGTTTCCTCCTTTAGTTAAAAGATATTACTTAGACTTATATTTAGACTAAAACTAAATTTATAAGATATATAATAGCTAAATTACTTACTTTCTTGAAAAATTAATATTCTCCAGAATTTATAATAATACTTATTAAACTACTTTATAGTTTAACTGAAGTTTATATCTACTAGTAGGTAATATATTTAAAATTTTTCAAAAAATAATTATATATAAAGATATCTATTTATAATTCTTACTTCCTTATATTTTAACTTAATAATAAGATATTCAGTATAATTAGTATATAAACTAATAATATTCTTAATCTTTCTGATACCATGTTTACTTAATAAGAGGATAAAGAATTAGTGAAAGTCTCGCTTATAGTAAAGTCTAAGATTTTCCTTATAAAATTAATACTACTAGTATTTAATAGTAATATACTCTCTCTCTAAAGTGAAAACTTCCTTCTTAAGTAAAAAAACTAAAACTATAAGTTTACTATTATTAATATTCTTATAAACTCTAAGATACCTAAAAAAGCTATATTAAATAATATATATATAGAGTATATATTATTTTAATTTACCAGTCTAAAGTATTTTTTAACTTCTAATATATAATATTATAATAATAATACTTTAGTAATAATATTACTACTCTTGATAAGTATATTAAATAGTAAATAGAATATTTAGATTAAGGATTAATCTTTATTCCTCTTAACCTCTCTAAAATATATCTCTATATTTTTATAGATAGCTTCTTTATTAATAATATTAATCTATTATCTTAACTAGAATTCATAATAATTCTAAGCTAAGAGATAGCTACTAATAAAAGTAAGTTTATAATTTAAGGTAACTTAGTTTATTATTTTTTAACTGAAAGTAAAAAAGTAACTAGAAGTATACTTACTTTAGAAATTTATATTATAGTTATTAGTATAGACTTTATATATATTATTACTATATTTTTATAAAAGATTATAGCTTACTATAACCTTCCTCCTATCTTTATAATTATCTATATTAACTTATACTTATTATATAAATACCTTATAGGGTTTAGTATTATAAAAGAAAAGAGACTAATAATTAATATTATAGCCTTAAGGTAATTATATAAATATTAAGAATTCTATAAAGTATAGTAGATTAATAGTAAGGATAACCTTACTAATACTTTTACTAAAAGGTTCCTAAACTATACTCTAGAGAGACTTATTAATATAAATAACATAATAGTTTATATAGAGGGATAAGTTACTTATTTAGAATAAAAGGAGGGAATTTAGAAGATTATTTAGTTACAAAATATAGATTATTTAATTAATTTTATCCTTTATATAGAGATATAGTATACTATAGTTAAAAGGTAAAAAGAAAGTTTGCTAGTATTAGTAATATAATAGCTATAAGGTTATTAGGATCCTATAGTATACTAAATATATAGCGTAACTTAGTAGTAGAGACTAACTACTAATAATAACTAGCTACTAGTTATCACTATCCGCTAGGTAATTAGTAACTAATTACCTAGGTATCTAGATCTAGCTTATATATAGCCTATAGGCTATATACTATAAATATTAACACCTTTAACCCTATCGGCATACTATATATAATAACATATATAACGTACCTTTCCTTAGTGAAACTAACAGTATTCTACTTTATATTTATAATTTTATATTTTCTATTTATTCTAGTAAGTTAATTATTAGAGTTTAATTTATATAACGTATATAAATTATACTCTAAATTGGTTGAATTGTAATATTAGAAAAGTTAATAAATAGATTATATAGTAGCCTATACGTTAATAGCTTCCGTTTAATCTGTTATATGTAAGATTAACGTTCTGAAAATAAACTTTATTTTGATAGATATACCCGGAAGATTCCTACTTTTAGTGGAATTAGAACTTCCTATCTTTATCACTATTTCTACTAATATCAGTACTGTTTTCAGATATTATTCTGAATTCCCTATTCTTCTGTAATTTATTGAGTGTTAAATTCCCTTAACCTATTTGCTAGTCTTCTATACTAGTTTAATATTATCTATAGGCCTGAATGTTAGAGATATATTATTATTCATTCTATTTAATTACGTTGGATTTTGATTTAATATAGTATTACTATAGCTTTTATATATGCTGATGTTAATAAACCTATATATGTTTATCTACTAACTGGTTTTGATTTGAATACATAGAAGAATTCTTTGAAGGTTAGTATAAATATAAATACAAGTACTTATAGAAATAACAAAAACTAGATATTTGTTTTTTTATTAGATAAAGCTTTATATAGTTTAAGATAGACTTCTAGATTTTAGTATATTTATGTGAAAGATATCCTTTATGCTTTAGGAATTATTATCTCTCCTTTTAATAAAGCGGTTTATACTTAAAACAAAACACTATTTATAGTATTCTTAGCTTACTATATAGACGATATATTACTGGCTGCTATTAATTAGAGAATAGCTAACTATTTATATAATTCTCTAAAAGATAAAATAAAAAGCACTAAGTCTAGAAGAACCTTCTATATCTTTAGATTATAATTTAAGTATAAATCGAAAAGATAAAACTATTACTAATTATTAAAATATATACACTGAGAAAATAACCAGGAAATAAAATAAAGAAGATATATATAAATTAAGACTCTAATGGATGAAAACCTCAAATCATTTCGAAATAGAAATACTGCTTTGAAAACTGAAGTTTTGAATTTTCAAAACAAAATAGAAGCTCTATTATATTCAACCTTAAAAATAAGATCTAATTCTACGTTTGCAGTTACAGCCTATTTAAGATTTGCCTATAATCATAATAAAAATCACTTTATAGCCATTTATTATATTTTAATAAAGAATATAGTTTTATATATAACTGTAAAGATATACTGTTAATGAAAGATATAATACAATATATAGACTCAGACTGAGGAAGAGATCTAATAAATTTCAAATCTATTTTAGCCTATATTTTCAATTTAGAAAGAAATAATAATATTATAAGTCATTCTTCTATAAAAAAAAGAATAGTAGCTTTATTAGATATTTCTCAAGAAGCTTTAAATTTATATGATAACTATAAGTTTATAAACATTAATGTAGAATTTCCAAAATAAATAAACTAAACAACTTTATAGATAGTTTATCCACTAAAGGATTGGCTGAAAATCCTGAATATTATAAAAAAGCAAAATATGTTAATATTAGATGTCACTTTGTAAGAGATATTATTAAAGATAAAAAGATATGTCTTTTATATATAAATACAGAATATAATATAGCTAATATCTTAATCAAGTCCTTAGGCTCTATAAAATTCAATAAACGTTATTTCAATTTCAAGAAGAAGTATCTTATACAAAATCATAAGTTTTTTCTTTTTACCTTTATAGTTTTAGGTTTTCTGACTTTAATATTTCTCCTTTTTCTACTTTATATAAGCTTTTAGAGTTTCGACTCTATATATAAGTAAGCTATGTAAAACTTTATATATCTTATAGGGGGATATTAGATTTATTATATTATATATAATATTAAGTTCTCTTACAAAGCAGAAAGACAGTATAAAGATATTTATAATTAAATAAATTATATAAAAGACTTCCTATAAATATATACTACGTTTACTATTTTACCTTTAGTGGTTATTATAAAAGGCTGAGCCTAAGCTTATTTAACCGGAAGGTGGCGTAAAATACTATTTATTTAGAACTAAGAAGTAAAAAAGAAGCCTTTATAAGTATAAAGAAAAGTCTATATATATAATACTATATAAAGTCTACTGAGGCTCCACTTAAGCGAGGCAATTAGCTTTAAATATCTAAATATAACCCTAGCTAAATATCTAGATATAGCCTATAATATTACCTTCCTCCTCCCCAGCCGCCACCTAGCTGGAGGCTATAGGCTAAATTACTATTACTCTCTATAATAAATTAATATTTTTCCTTATATTATTCTAATACTACTATATTTATAATAATATTAACTAGCTTCTATATTAGATTTATATATTCTTTCTATCTAATAAATATCTTCTATTAATATTCTCTTTCTATCTAATATATTCTTCGGTAAGAATATTTTCAACTAGTTATTTAGCCTTCCTATTACTATTTACTAATAGTAGCAGCTAGCTATTAACTATAATCTACCTAGGTAGTAAATTAGCAGCAGCTTTCTAAAGTAAGTTTATATAGAATTATAGGTAAATAAACTCTAGTATATTTAGTTTTATAATATATAGTAAGACAATCTTTACTATTATATATTTCTAATATAATTAATTAGCCTATAGCTTAACCTTAGTAACTTACAGCTAAATATATTTAACTATATCCTATTACTAACCTAATATTAATCTGTAAGAAATTAGATTTTATTTACCTAAGTTTCTAGTTTTTACTCAATAGTAGCTATCTTTATATAAATATATATTATTATTAAGTATATTCTCTTAACTAGCTGGTAAATAGTAGCCTTACTATTACTAAGTAACTTTATATACTTTTAGTAACTAAAATAGAATTAATATAATATCTATAATTTATAAAGAAAAATATAATTTCTATTAAACTATACTGCTAATTGCAGAAAGCTAACTATATAATAGGTAGTAGGTTACTTGAGTTATTCTGAAATTAATATATAAATATCCTTATAATTAATTAAATCTTCTGATTAAATTATTTCATTATTCTATTCGTTTGCAGATAGTAACTAATACTTAATAAGTATATAATATCTATTAACCTACAGAACTTCTTCCAGAGGTAACCTATTTAGTTAAACTCTCTATTACTTATAATAAAGTATAGTATTCTATAAAGTCTGTAGTAGTAACTAAGAAACCACTAAATATATATTTCCACCAATATTATATTTATTATCTCTAATATAGAAACCTTACCTAATTAATTTATAATAACCTAGAGGTAATAGCTACTTTATTCTTTTATACAAGGTAAGTTAGTAATAAAATCTATTAATAAATTAGCATATAATCAGTTCAATACTAATAGAAACTTCAGAAACCTCTTTTTAGCTTACCTTTAAATATAAATACTTATATATATATTATAGTTATATATAAATTAGTAGATATTTTATAACTATTTAGATTAGAAGAACTAAAAACCTATAATCTTTAGTATACTATTATATTCTAAGTAACCTACAGGAAAGAAGTTATATAACTTCTATATTAGCCTGATTTTAAGTTTATTAAGGAAACTATTATTATTTATACTATTTAGTATTTAAAGCCTCCCTCTAAAAGTAAGTTACCTCAGTATATTAATAGTATATTTAGCAATCTGAATCTTAATATAAAGATTAGGGGGAAAGCTACACTTTCCTTACTAAACTACTATAAAGATCTATTATTATAAGAAGTTTCGTTTAGTAATATAATTTTATATCTTTTGTAGATTCCGTCTTTCCTTAAAGATCTAAATATTCATAATATATATATATTCTACCTAAAGCTTTATAGATATAGTAGTATTTAGCATAATCTATATTACTTATTTCTACTATATCTTATTATTTTATTTCTTAAGAATATTCTAATTTATTCTAAAGAGAATATTAAACGCTACTATCTAAATATCTAGTTAATACTTAAGATAAGAACTATATTAAAATAACTTCTCTATTTATTAACGTTTTCTCTCTATAAGTTACTACTGAAACAGGCATCAGCCGCTTAGGCTGAAACAACTAAACAAACAAAACAAAACAACCTCCCCTAAGCCTAATCCTTCAGCAGTGGAAAATAGGGGGACAACTCTAGAAAAATATATTAAATTAAGAGCGTTATATTTGCAGATCTACGGCGTAAATAGTATCTTAATCGCGAAAGTGGTACTCTAGATTATGAAGGGTAGTATAGTATGTGTATTCTGTGTCTCCTACTACTATTCCTAAGTCTGGCGCTGTAGACGTAGGCTTACAGCCTGTACGTACGTACTACCTATATAACAACCGAGGCCTACAGCCGAGGCCCAGGCCTATTACACTACTTCTTTATAGAATAAGTAAGATTCTTATAGTTAGTAAGAATCTGAAACTTTCTGGTACTTTATAGCTTTACCCTCTATATTTATAAATAAGCTAATATTATAAGAAGTTTCTTATTATAAATTAGGTAGTTAAACTCCGTGGGGGTTAGATATTAAAAGTGGAAAGCTACCGGATACCTTAATTTAATCTTATCATTCTATATTAATATATCTTCTAAGGTAAATTCAGAATAGTTAGTTTCTATTATTATTAGAATATTAGAATTAAATATCTATAATATTAGTTTTATAGTAAAGAGGTATTTTAGTATAAGGAAAAACTTCTACTATATTAGTTTTTAGTGAAAGAAAATAAGCTTTTAAGTTAGATAGTTCAGAAACTTTATAATAATATTATACTATAAAGTAAAAACCTTATAGTAGTTTGTAAACTTAAGGAAACTATAGATATCTTTTAGTAAGCTGGTGGGAAGCTAGTTAGTAATAACTTCTAATTTCTCTTAATATTAAGAGAAATTCTTTCCAGCTAATATAATAAACTTAATAAACTTAATTATAATAATAGAAAACTTATTTTTCTTAGAATCTTATTTTAGACTTATATTAGTAATATAGCTAAATATCTAATAGACTTTCTCCTTATATTTCTTTTATAAGCTACTAATATAAATAAGAATATTATTAATATATACTATAATAAGGGTATTTAGAAACTATTATAAATAGCTATTTATATACGATTAAGATATAGTAGAAATATTAGTAAGTGTAAGGAGATATACTATCTATTTAAAGAAACTATAATATATCTGAAGAGCTATTCTTATCTAGTTCACTTTATTAATTCTAATTCTATAAAATACAGTAATAATATTAAGTTTAGTATATTAGTAAGCTATAGTAACCTTCTAGAAAGTTTCTAATATGAGAGAAAGAAAGTAATAGTTTTTATTTATAATTATATTAAGAACTTTATAATTTATATAGAAGTATATTCCTTTATTTAGCTTCCTTATAAAAAGAATTAAGATATTAATCGAGAAGCTATTTATCTTAATAAATTTCTTATTAAATGAATTCTCTACACTTCTTTTAAATATTAGAAGCTTTTTTTATAATATACTATAAAGGAAGTTCTATAAAATATTTTACTTATATTTCTTATTATTAAAAGTTATTCAGTTTAACGTAGTAGTTTAACGTCTAGCTTGTATTTACTATTTTAGTAAGTATAGTAAGTTTAAATCCTACGACAGGTAACTATAACTAGTAATTATAGTATACCTTCTAGTTATGAAACTAAGTATAGTAATTACTATTAGCTAGTAGTTCTGCCACTAGTAGTTAACAGCTGGTAACTATTAACAGCTGGCGATAGAAGTACTAGCTGGCAGTAGGTATTATATAACAACTAATTGTAATTCTTAAAGAGTAACTGCAACAGATAGGTTTATATCTTCCCTTTATAATATATACTTTCCTATTTATTAGCTATTATATTAACTAGCTATACTTACCGCCTGAGGTTTCCTCCGTTTAAATAGTTTCTCAGCTTTAGCTTATCTATAAGGTTTATAAGGTAAGAGTGTTGAATTAGTATAGAAAACTAGCAAATAGGTTAAGGGAATTCCATACTTAATAAATTATAGAAGAATGGGGAATTCAGAATAATATCTGAAAATAGTACTAATATTAGTAGAAATAATAATAAAGATAGAAAGTTCTAATTCTACTGAAGGTAGGAAGCTTCTGGGTATATTTATTAAGATAGAGTTTGTATTCAGAATGTTAATCTTATATATAATAGATTAAATAGAAGTTGTTTATATATAGGCTATTATATAATCCGTTTATTAAAGTTCCTGATATTAAAATTTAACTAATTTAGAGTATAATTCATATAAGTTATATAGATTAAACTCGAATAATTAATTTACTAGAATAAATAGAAAATATAAGGTTATAAGAATAAAATAGAATACTTAATCCTTATATACCTATAATAGGGTATTTGGAGTAAAAAGAGTAATAGTAAAATAGTTATAACTTTAATATTCCCCCGTAAGGTATATAAGATAAATATCTTTTATAGCTTAAAAGGCAATAAAAACTCTAAAAACTATATAGGAAAAAGAGGGAAAATAAAGGTCTGAAAAACCTAAAATTATAAAAGGTATAAAAGAAAAGACTTTAGAAAAAAGAAAGAAAAGAAAAATCTGAAAACCCTAAAGCTCTATATAGATAAAAAGGAAAACATTATTTTTTAGAAAATAGATAATTAGTATTATTATCTTTATAAAAGGGTAGAATATTACTTTGGAAATTATTCTGTAAAGACTTCTTAATAATATTATTAAATTTAACTTAGCCTAAAGGCTTTATTAAACAATCTGTAATATTATTCTTTATATTAATATAGAAGAGATTTATCTTATTATCTCTAATAAGATCTTTAATATAATAATAATGAATATTAATATTTATAGCTTTTTTATAGAATTTAGTATTTTCAGTAAGCTTTTTAGCTTATTGATTATCAATTAAGATAATAGGTTTATTAATAGCTCTTAATTCTAAAGACTTTTTAATAAAGTTATAGTTATTAAATAAGTAAATAGTTTTTTTAGTAGTATCTGCTAGAGTTATATATTTAGCTTTATGAGTAGATATAGTTACCCTTTTTTACTTCATTAAACTATAGCTAATGATATTATAAGAATCTAGGTAAAATGTATAAGCTGAAGTGGATTTTCTATTATTAATATTTCTTGCCTAATTTCAGTCTGTAAATCTAAATAAAGTAAAGATATTAATATTATTATAGTTATAAGTTAACTTATAATTAGGGTTTTTTTAAGTAACTCTATATTCTATTAAGGGTAATAAAATGTTTTTAGAAGCATTTAAAGAAGATTTAGAGTAGGTAATAATAGCTAGAGTAATATCTAGCTTGGTTTTTAAGGTTAAATACAATAAAGCTTCTATTTCTCTTTAATATTTTAATATCTCTTACTTAGAAGTATTATTCTTATTTTTAAAGAATTTGGATTTATTATCTATAGATATATTAAAATTATAGATATCTCTTTTATTAAATTTAGTAAGACTTTTATTCGTATATTTAAACTGATTTATGTTTATAACCTAATTCTTTCTGTTAATAACTAACGTATTACTTAAGAAAGTATTAGATTCTTCTACATTTTAGATTTTTATATTGTTTTTAAGATTATTATATATATACTCTAAAGTAGTAGAATTATTAGCTTCTAATAGTATATTATTAATATAATATATAAGAATAGCTAAATATCTACTTTTATTAAAAGTGATATTAAGTATAAAAAACTTCTTTATTATAAGGAGATATTTTAAAAGTAATTGTTTATAAAACTAATTTAAGGCGTAAATACTATAATTTAGGGTTTTATTTTAACCTATATAAGACTTTATTAAGTAAACTTATAACTGGCTAATTTTTATAGTTATTATTAAAAGTTAAACTTTTAGGATTTTAACTAAAGATATAGCTAGTAGGTAACTTAATATATATCTTTTTTATTTATTTTTATATAAATAAATATAGTAGTAATATTATACTGAATTAAAATTTAGTTATAATAAATAGATATAATAAGTAAATATTTGTAATTTTCAGGCTTATAGCTAATACTAAAAGCTCCTAAATAATTAATACTGAAGTACTAGTTAAAATCTTAAGTAACCTATCTAGCTTTAAATATAGGATTATTAGGATTCTAATTATTAGGTTTTATTCTATAAATCCTTCTACCTCCTAATATATTAATATTATTCTTTTTAATAAAAGAAAAATTAGGTAGTAGTATAACAGTCTAGACCTTTATAGACTTAATAGACCTAACTTTCTTATTTATAGCTTATATTTAGTTTTTACTATTTTGAGAACTTATAGTATTTAAAAAAGTAGTTAGCTTATTAAGAGTATTAATACATAAAATATAGGAGGTAGTATGAAAATTACTATATTTATTAATAAATAAACTATTATTATAGTTATATTAATTATAATTAGTATGAAGAAGTAAAGATGGAAAACCTTTAACTGTAAGGAGTACATTCCCTTTATATAAAAACTGTTTATAGTTCTTTTTGATTTCTGGACTTAAAGAAGGAATCTCTATGGATTTATTGGACTTTCTAAAGTTCTTAATATCTATAACCCACTCGGGATAAATTATAAATAAACCACCTAAATTCTTATCAGAAGAAGAGTCTAAATTTATATTACTATTTTCTACTTTTTTGGGAGAAAGTAAAAAATTAGTGTTTTTAGTAGGATTAGTTATACTACTAGATTTAATAGTAATAACTGAACTTTTAGAAGAATTATTAAATTTAGGTTAGTTAGATTTAGTTTATAAAAATTAACTAAGTTTAGTAATAATAATAGTATTAAAAGTAGATAAACTTTCGTTCTGTTGAGAATTAAACTGGTTTTGAAGAATATTTATATTTCTAGACTAAATAGTATTTTGAGATTTTAAATTCTAAACTAAATAAGTATTAAAGTTAAAAGTAACTATAATATCCTTTTTAGCTTTAGGGTTTAGCTTTTTAGAATACTTATTCTTAATCTCCTAATAATAGAGACTACTCTAAACCTTTATATTAGAAATAAAAGGTTTCTTCTTATTTTTCAACTTATATAGAGTTTTGAATTCTATAGAAGAATATAGTATCCTATTATAAATACAGATAGAAGTAATAATAGCTAAACTTTAAAGGAGTAAAGGTAAACTAGAGTTATAGAGAAGGGTTTTAGTTTTATTAATAATAGTTCTTATAGCTTTCTTAATTAAACTATTAGGTTTATAAGTATAGAGTGGTTTTATATTATAGATAATATTATTATTTAGATAGATAACCTTTATTTTATTATTTGAGAATTTAGAGTTACTATTAGTATTAACGTTCTTGATTTTCTTATTATTATTATTATTTGTTATATTAATAAACTCTTTAAAAGCTGAAGATACTTCTTTAGAACTCCTAGTTTTAAATAACTTTCTCCAGATAAATTTATTATACTTATTAATAAATAAGAAAAAGTATTTATAGTGATTATAAGTTTCTGGAGAAATAGGTTTATATAAATTAGAACTAATATAATTAAGATATTTAAACTTCTTAAAATTATTAGAATCTCTATTTACTTTATTAGTAAACTTACCATTAAGGTAGATTTTACAGATAGGTAGTTTATTACTTTTACTATACTTATAACTTATATTATTTATAGTACTAGTAAGTAATTTAAGAACATTACTAGTATAATCTATTTAATTATACTAGAGTTTCAAATTATTAATATTATTATTAATAATAGTATTAACAATTAAATTTTTACTAATAGGAAGTTGAAACTTATAAAGATTATTAACCTTAGTTTCTATAAGTAATAACTTATTCCTCTTTATACTAAATAATATTAGTTTATTAAAAAAGACTAGATGAGATTTCTATACTATTAAGTTTAGATTAACTTACTATCTAACTATAGTATATAATAGATATTTTTCAAAAGATATTAAATATTATATAAAGTAAGTTTTAAATTACCTTTTAGAGTTAAAATAATTTCTTTTATATTACCCTACTCAATAGGTTTAATAACTGTTATTTTATTAATTAAAAGACAGTGATTTGTAACTATATAAATAGTAGTATTAGTATTAATAAAGAAAGAAATAATATTATTCTTATTTTAAATATTAAAACCTCCAGTTCTTTGAATTTAAGAAGTTAAAGAACCTGAAGTCCTATTAATATAAGATTTTAAAAGAGGTTAGGTAAAAGTTATATTTTTAAACTTAATATTCTCTTTACTCTCTTTCTTATTGTCTTTAAAGATAGTTAAATTAAGTTACATAAAATCTTCAGTTATAGAACTAGAAATCTTTTTAATATTAGTTTTATCTGTTAAAAGAATATTCACCTTTTTAGTGTTATTATTATTCTTATTTGTTTTCTCCTTTTTCTTTTTCTTATTAATAGAAGTAGAGGAAGAAGAGGTCTTATTTTTTATAGCTTTTTTCTAGCTAGAGGTCTTCTTAGGATAAAAATTAAAATAGTTTTCTTTAGTGTAGTTAGTTTTTTTATAGTAATTATAGAAGATATCTTTCTGTTTTTTCTAAAGTTCTTTAATCTTATTAGAAGACTACTTAGTAATCTTATTCTTAAAGTTCTTCTTAGTTATAGAATTAACTGAAAAAGTATATATCTTTCTTCTAAATATATTTAATAAATTAGAGAATAAAGAATCTAACTTATAAGAATTCTTATTAGATTTAAGATTTTAAGTAATATTAGTAATAGAATCCTTATAACTTCTATTCAGACTCTTGAGAATATAGGTAATAACTACTTAATTTAGTAATTTAAACTTATCGTAGGATAGATCATTGATGGGTTTTGTATCTTATTAAGATATTCTTTTATAGTTTCAAAATTACTAAAAGTAATATTAAAAAGCTTTTTATGAGTAAGAAACTTATCAGAAAAATCAGTAAGCTTATAAAGTTATTTTTAAATAACTGGAAGTATTGAATATATTAATATTTCTTTTAATAACTTTTAAAAGGCTATCCTTATAGCTTAATTATATATAATTGAGAGCCTTATAATATATATTAGAATTGATTTTAGTAATAAGTTTAGTTGAATTTATAAATATACTTTTGCTAGTAAGTAAAGCTTTTATTTAGATAGACTAAATAATGTAATTCTAAGTCTCCTTTAACATAGGGAAAAAATAGAATTTAGAGTCTTCTACAATCTTTAAAAATAACTTAAATATATAAAGTAGTTATTTAATAAAGATTTAATCTAGATTCTAGTATAGAGTTAAGATACTTATAGACTAACTTCAGTAGAATATTATTAATTAGTAAGCTTAACAAATAAATAGCCTAATAGTTAATCTGAAAGATTAATATAAAACTTATAACTAATAGAGATCTAGAGTTTAAATCTTATAAGAGACTATTTTTATTAATAGTTAGTAACTATATAATCTAGTTTATAATAGTTTTAGTGAACTAAAAAAAGATTTCTAATTTATAAAGGTTTTAGTAGATTTATAGTGTTTTAGTTTATATAAGGTTTTGGTGGATCTAGAAAGCTAGTTTATATAAGGTTTTAGTTAATTTGAAAGCTAGTTTATAGAAAGCTTTAGTGAATCTGTAGTAGTTTAGTTTATAGAAGGTTTTAGTGGACCTAAGAGCTAGTTTATAGAAGGTTTTAGTAGATCTATAGTAATTTAGTTTATAGATGGTTTTAGTAAACCTAGGTATAAAAGATTTCAGTCTCTACTATTCAATTATTTCTTTCCCTAGCTTAGTAGTAAGTCTACTACTTTAACTAGTATAATCTTTTTATAGTTTTATTTAATATTAAAGTAATTAATTAATATAAAGGTTTAGTTAGTTATTAGCTGAGATTAAAAAAAGAATAAGCTGTAGCGTTTTATAGAGATAGTTAAGAGAAGTTCTTTAGAGATAGATAAATAAAGGGAAGCTTAGGGTTAGTTAGTATAACTTTTAGTATAATCTGAATAGATATTAGTAAAGATATAGATATTAATATTAATAGGAGATAAAGATTAGTAGATAAGAAAGTAATAAGAGTATATAAGCTAAACTTATAAGTTATTAAATTAGTATAAAGAACTAGTAAATAGGTTAAGGAAATTTAAGATTTAATAAATTATAGAAGAATAGGAAATTCAGAATAATATCTGAAAAATAGTATTAATATTATTAGAAATAGTAATAAAGATAGAAAGTTCTGATTCTACTGAAGGTGGGAAGTTTCCGGATATATTTATTAAAATAGAGTTTATTTTCAGAATGGTAATCTTATATATAATAGATTAAATAGAAGCTGTTAATATATAGACTACTATATGATCCGTTTATTAAGGTTTCTGATATCGAAGTGTAACTAATTCAGAGTATAATTTATATAGCTTATATAAATTAAACTCTAATAATTAATTTACTAAAGTAAATAGAAAATATAGAGTTATGAGAGTAAGGTAGAATACTTAATCCTAACTATAATAATAGAGAATTTATACTTCTTAGAATCTAACTTAAAGTTTATATTAGTAAGGTAGCTAAGTATTTAGTAGGCTTTTTCCTTATATTTCCTTTATAAGCTACTAATATAAATAAAGATATTATTAATATATACTATAAAGAAATTATCTACAAACTATTATAGATAATTATTAATATACTATTAAAATATAGTAAAGATATTAGTAAGTCTAAAGAAGTATACTATCTATTTAAAGAAACTATAATATATCTAAAAAACTATTTTCTTCTAATCTACTATATTAATTCTAATTTTATAGAATATAGTAATAATATTAAGCTTAATATATTAGTAAGTAGTAGTAACTCTCTAGAGAATCTTTAATATAAAAAGGAGGAAGTAATAATTCTTCTTTATAATTATATTAAAGACTTTATAATTTATATAGAAATATATTCTTCTATTTAGTTTCCTTATAAAGAGAATTAGAATATTAATAGAAAAGTTACTTATTTTAATAAATACTTTATTAAGTAAATTCTTTAAGGTTTTCTTAAGTACTAGAAGTTTCTTCTATAATATATTATAGAGGAAATATTATATAAAATCTGATTTCGAATCCTTATTATTAGAAAAAAATAGAATATAATACTTTATCTCTAATTAGCTGGGGGGTAGTTAGTATACTAAATCTAAATAGAAAGGATCTGGAACTTCCTTTAAGATATTTATGGAAATATAATTCCTTAAGTTTACCTTTATTTTTAAGGTCAATATTTTATTAATATCTACTAAACTAATAGATATAATTCAGTAGGAACTTAATATCTCACTATTATACTATATAGTATATTAATAGATAAATATAAATAAATTAATATTAAATAAGTAGATTAACTGGATCTTCTTAAGCTATATTAACTTATTCTAATTATTTAAGTATACTATTATATTATCTTTCCTATAGACTATCTATTAGACTTCAGTATTACAGATAGTATAATTATTCTCTATCTATAGCTACCTAAAATATAGAAGTAATTATAAACTTTCTATAATATAAATATAGATTTTCTATATATAGTTACTAACTTCTAAAGTTAGAATAGTTACCCTCTGGATATTACTAAATAATAACTTAGTAGTATATTTCCTTATCTATCTCTTTAATTTGTTTATTAGTAAAAAGTAAAGTTTCTTTATAAGGAAGATATTTTTAATAATATAAATATTATAGCCTATATTAATAAATATATTAATAAAGTAACTTCTATTAATTCTAGCTTAAATAGTAATTAACTATTAGTTACTTATCTATTTCCTTTCCTATTTCTTTCTCTATTCTATTACTTTTATTTCTATCAACTCTAAAGTCTAACTTCACTCTAAAGTTACTTTTTTCCTAAGTTTTTACTATTATTAAGTGGGGAAATACTATCCCCCTAATTATCCCTAGTATAATCTAAAGTAACTATAGTGTTTATAATTTTTATATTAGTTTTCTTATTCTCTTATACTATATAGTTTCTATATATATATTCCTTCTTACTATATCTAAAATATTAGTAGGTATTTTAGCGGTCTTTAGAATATTTCTTAAAAGTAGAGAAGAAGCTACTAAAGTTTTAATATTATTATTACTTCTTAATTACTTCTATTATTATAATATTACCCTCTATATTATAAGTAGTAGATTTCTAGTAGAGTAATTAATAGTAAACTAATATTTCTTTTATATACTTAAGTTTCTAAATTATATTCTAAATTTTAAATAACTAGAGTCTATACTTTATAGAAAGATTAAATATAATAGGTAGCTTCTTAAAATAGGAAAGTAAGGTAGCCTCTAGTAGGAAGATTTAGATTATATTAAACTATATATATTCTCTACTATTAACTAAAATCTTTTTAAATTAGAATGAAAAGATAGTTAGATATTTATTTTTCTTCTATCTAAGGTTTTATAGTTAGATAATAATATAAAGCTAGCTATCAAGGTTTAAATAAATTCTATCTAGGTAACTTATAAAATTATTTAGATTATAGAAGTTTTCTAACCCTCTCACTATATAGAAGATTTTAATTACCTACTGAGAACTAAAGTTTAAGTAAAAGTAAATTAGATATTAATATTTCAAATTACTATTAAAGAAATAATAGTTAATTTTAAATTGAGTCTTTATTTATTAAGTTTATATTTAATATTCCTTCTACTTACTTATAAACTTTAAGAATAGGAAAAGAAACTTCCTTTAGTAGTTAGCTATTAGTAGAGATATAGTAGTATTATTAACCCTAAAAGCTATTATTCTAATAAATATTATTCTGGAGGTTACTGAAATATTCTAATATAAGCTAGAGGTATTGATTATAGTTACTACCTGGAAGTTACTACCTATCATAGTATCTTATTTTACTAACTTATATAAAAGTTTATTAATTCTCTAGTAGAGAGAACTTAAGATATACTATAACTACTACTAAAATAGTTTACTTATAGAGTTACTATCTATAGGAATATTCTGGGGGGGCTTCAGTATTCTCTATTATTCTTTATATTAGTTAGTTAGTTATCTATTATATAATATTATATTCTAGAAGCTATACTTAACTAAATTATATACTTAACTAGTGGGAAGTTATATTCTATTTCGTATTATCTATATAGTAAATAAAATTAAGTTTTAGATATATAATAACTAAATCTGAATTTATTTAACTAGAAGGTAGTATAAAATACTATTTATTTACAACTAAGGAGTAAAAGAGAAGTTTTTATAAGTATGTAGAAAAGTCTGCATATATAATACTATATAGGGTGTACTGGAGCTCCACCCAGGCGAGGGAGTTAGCTTTAGATACCTAAGTATAGCCCTAGCTGGATATTCAGATATAGCCTATAACACCTATAAGCTATAAATAAGCTAGATATAGATATCCTAAGTAATTAGTTACTAATTACCTAGCAGCTAGTAATAACTAGTAGCTAGTTATTACTAATAGTAGTAATTTCCGCCACTAGATTATACTATATAGTGAGTATACTATAAGGTTCTAATAGCCTTATAGTTATTATACTACTCATATTAGTAAACTTCCTTTTTACCTTTTAACTATAATATACTATATTTTTATATATAAGATAGAAATAATTAAATAATTTATATTTTTTAACTAAATAATCTTCCGAATTTCCTCCTTTTATTTTAAATAAGTAACTTATTTCTCTATATAATCTATTATATTATTTATATTAATAAATTTCTCCAGAGTATGATTTAGAAATCCTTTAGTAAAGATATTAGTAAAATTATTCTTACTGTTAATTTACTATACCTTATAAAGTTTTTAATATTTATATAATTATCTTAAAGCTATAATATTAATTATAAGCTTCTTCTCTTTTATAGTATTAAGCTTTATAAGGTATTTATATAATAAATATAAGTTAATATAGATACTTATGGGAATGGAAGGAAGATTATAATAAGTTATAATCTTTCGCAAGAATATAGTAATAATATATATAAAGTTTATACTAGTAACTATAATATAAATATTTAAGGTAAATATACTTCTAGTTACTTTTTTACTTTTAGTTTAAAAGTAATAAACTAGGTTACCTTAAATTAGAAATTTGCCTTTACTAGTAGCTATCCTTTAGCCTAGAATTATTATAAATTCCAGTTAAGATAATAAGTTAATATTATTAGTAAAGAAACCTTTTATAAAAATATAGAGGTATATCTTATAGAGGTTAAGAGAAATAAAGGTTAATTCTCAATCTAAATATTTTATTTACTGTTTAATATGCTTATTAGAAGTAGTAATATTATTAGTAAAGAGTTATTATTATTATACTGTATATAAGAAGTTAAGAAATACCTTAGGCTGGTAAACTAAAGTAATATATACTTTATATATATATTATTTAATATAGTCTTTCTTTAGTATTTTAGGATTTATAAGAATAATAATAATCGTTAGCTTCTAGCTTTAGTTTTCTTACTTAAGAAGGAGGTTTTTACCTTAAAGGGAAATTATATTATTATTAAATATTAGTAATACTAACTTTATAAGGAAGTTTTTAGACTTTATTATAAGGAAAGCTTTTACTAATTCTTTATCCTCTTATTAAGTAAAAATAGTATTAGAAAAACTAGGGGTATTATTAGTTTATATACTAATTATATTAAATACCTTATTATTAAGTTAAAATATAGGAAGGTAAGAATTATAAATAGTCATTTTTATATATAACTAGTTTTTAAAATATTTCAAGTATATTACCTACCAGTAGGTATTAGCTCCAGTTAAGCTATAAAGTAGTTTCATAATTCTTATTATAAATTCTGGAGGTTATTAGTTTTTAAGATAAGTAAGTAACTTAGCTATATTATATCTTTTAAGTTCATGTTTAGCCTAAATGTAAGTTTAAATAATATCTTTTAGCTAAAGAAGGAAGTTTTCTGCTTTTATTAATATAAAGATAAAACCTATAATTAAGCTTTAGCTACTTCTCTAAATTTTTTAAGATTAAGTAAGAATTATAAACTTTCTATTATTTTTAGAACTTTAAGTTATAAATTCTAATCTCTTATTTACTTAATGACTATTTTTATTCTTAATTTTATTAATAATTTAAGACTTAAAGATAATATAGTCTTTATAGAAAATGGAATTATACTAAATAATCTTAATTATATTATTATTAATAATACTTTCTTCTTTCTTTTTTATTAATTCTTTAAAGGAAAGGCTAGAAGTAGTAATAATTTCTTATTAGCAGAGGAATTTAGAAAGAGTTAAATTAGCTTCTTTCTTAACCATAAGGAAAGCTATAAATTAGTCTTCTTAGTTACCTTCTTATTAAGAAAGTTCTTTCTAATTAAATATAACTTTTAAGAGTTTAAGGGTTAACCTTATAGCTTTCTAATATTTAGTATACTTAGTTTTATTAAAAGGTAATAATATATCATTTTTAAAAAAAGGAGGAAGAATATTATTATCTTTTAGTATCTGTAGAGTATTAAGGTATTTAAGAATAATAGAAAATAAAATTAAAGTAGGTAAAGTATCTTAAGAGGTATCTCCAGCATTATTAATATTACTATTATTATACCTATAGCGGAAGTATTTTTATACTTTTACTGAAATATTTAGTCAAGAAGAAATATTTTTATTTTTATAATATATTTTTAAAATAGTTAAGTGGAACTTTTAAAATTTATAAGGAAGATTAATAATATATATTTTACTATAGGTAGTAAGTAGGCGGAAGGAATTCTACTAATCTTTCTTTTCTTACTATATATATATATAAAAGACTATAATAAGAAACTTATAATTTAAGAAATATTAGGATTATTATAAGTAGCTATAGTAATATTAATAATTCTTTTTATATACTTATAGTAGATAACTTTAGTTACTTTTTAGACTGCCTATATCTATAAGATTATCTCTAGAAATAAAGCAAAATTCTTAGTAAGCTAGAAGTAGATTTTAAAGATAAGTAATATAAGTATAAATCTATTTAGACTGGTAATATTATTTATTAACTTATAAGCAGCCTGAAGATAATATTTTGAGAATAATAATTAATATTCTTAATAATGAATTTTATATATATATTAGAGAAAGATATAATAATATTCTATCCTACTAATACTATTATAAATCTTAATAAATATAATTCTAATAATTATACTTATTATTTTAACTTCTAAATAAAAGTTTTCAGATTGAAGGTTTATTTCAGTATTAACAGAGATAAAAGTAGGTAAATGTAGGTAAATATTGAATCAGTATATCTTAAAGACTTTCTATATTAACTTTACTAAATTATTAGGTAGAAATTAAGTAATATTAAAGGTTATAGCTATATTAATAATATAGAGAATAAAGTAATTATTCCTAAGGTAAAACATATTAAAAATAATTTTAAAATTAAAGTTAATATTATTATAGAAAGTAAACTTAAAATAGGAGGGGGTAATATTATATATTTAGTATTAATAGTAATACTTTTTGAAAGTTATAAAAACTTCTTAATTAACTAAATATCCAGCTTTATAGAGAACGTCTTAAAAAATATATAATAAATAAATAATTAAAATAATAATAAAGTCTCTACATCTTTGTCTCTATTAGATATAAGAAAGTAAATATCTCCTGCTTATTTAATAGTATTTATAAAGATTTCTATTCATATATAATTAGAATAACCTTTTTATTTTAATATAATTAGTTACAAATATTATTAAAAGTAATATTAAGATAATTTATATTAGTAAGATATAATAGAAATAGAATCTTATAATAAACTATATAGAATATTATTATATTAAATAGTATAAATATATTAACTATATCCATTATCTTTATAAATTTACCTCCTCTAAAATATATAGAGATTAATTCTCCTCTGGCAGCTTTTAAGAAAATAGAGGAAAGGATAGTTTATTTTAAAGTAAAAAACTGGAAGTAGCTAACTATAAAGTAGCTAGTAGCATTTAAGTTAGGTTAAATTCCTTAAAAGACTATATCTAAATAGTATTCTTTAAGAATAAATATAAATATCGGAATTATATTTTTTTTAGTTATATTATTTTTTCTCGTTAGAATATAGATTACTCTTTAGTTTTTAAGAATTCGTATAATTATCTAACTATCTAAGAATATAAATTACTTTTTTAAAGTCAGAAGTTATTAAGTTATTTAAAAGGTTAGTTTAAGAATTGGATACCTTAAATTAATTCTGAAGTTAATAGTCTTAGAGATAATATACTACTATAATATTTTTAATAGTAATTTTATAAGTATCTTGAGAATTATTACTTTAGCTTTCTATTTCCTTATATTATATAAAAAGTAGTAATAGGTAGATACTAATATACTTACTATATAGAAGTTAGATATATATTAATTATAAAAGTTTCTTTTTTCTTTAAGAAAGGCTGTTATTAACTAATAACCGGATTTACTATATATTTAGTATTTTTATTAAATTAGCTACATAGAATAGGTGGGAACTAAGTAATATCCCCCTCTAAATAATATTTAGAAGCATCCTTAATAGCAATATGAATATTCTTAGTAATAGCTTTAAGGTAAGTTATATATCTAGTTAGTTTAATATTAATTTATACTAATTAATAAGTATTTCTGGGAATTATTAGTATCTTAAAATATATATTAAGATATTATAAAAGGAACACTTATAGTAATATTAATAGTAGATTATAATTAGTTAAAAACTTCCTAATATATTACTATAAAGCTGAAAGGGGCTAACTAGTATTTTAATATTCCTTTATATATATTTAAAAGGTAGTTTTAGAGGCTGAAATTAGTATATTATTTAAGAGGAAAAGTTCTCTAAATATATATTAGTTTAGTGAAAAGGATCTTAAATATCTTCTTTCTTATCTTATTTTAAGTATTAGTAGTAATAATTCTGAATATTATATTATACCAGTTAGTAAGATAAACCTATTAACTTCTATTATTTTTGAGTAGTATTTAATATAGTAGGCTATATTATAGAGTATTATAAATTTAAGAATTGCTAAGGTAGTTAAAGTAGTGTTTCAGAGTTTTTCAGTATAATTTAGAAAACTTCAATTTATAGATAGCTAGATATATCTAATTTCAGATAATAGTTTCTAAAAACATAGATTTTTACTTTAAAGATATTATAGATAGCTGTTATATGCTGTATCTTAAAGTTATATATTTTTATAAAACCAGTTATATTTTTAGCTGTTAGTATCTTAATAGAAAAAGATCCAGTTTCTTAGTAATTATTTATAAAGTTAATATATAGGAAGGAATTTATAGGGGATGGGATAGTAGGTTTATATTATTAATTCTAGTTATAAAGAGGTTATTAGGTATATTAATTTTCAAAGTCTTATTACTTAAGTTATCCTTATGACTAAGAGATTATATTTATTACTAATAATAGTAAATTGGCTATAAATCTCTCTATTTATCAAGATACTTCTTGAAATTAGTTTCTTAAGGTAGCTAGATAAATATTAAGTTTTATAAGACTTTAATAGGTTACCTTTTATTATTACCTCTGGAAATTAAAATATATTTATTAGGTAAAAGTAATACTATTAAGGAATTCTAGTTAATTATTAATAAGTATCTTAAAGTTTTGTAATTATATTACTATTTCTTAAACTTCTTTCTTAATTTATAAAATAAACTTATTTTACCTTATTAGGTTTATAAGGTTTTAGTAAATTTATTTACCTTTTATGTTAATTTAAATATTATAAATAAGGAGAGTATTCTGTAAATACTAGGGAACTTATTTACTTATAGTAGCTTATATTTTCTCTAGCTAGTTCTGAAAGTTATTTTTGAAGAAGTTTAGAAAGTTTCTACTAAAGAGGTATTTCTATATATATATTACTATAATTTATACTATTTAGTTGGTAATTTAGTTAAAGTTACACTTTATAATAAAATTAAAAACTTTTTATTTACTAAATATCTTACTATTAAGAAGAACTTTCAGTTTTATTAGTATTCTTATCTCTAAAGAGATTATATTATTAAACTAGTATAGAAGACTAGTGAATATGTTAAGGGAAATTAACACTTAATAAATTACAGAAGAATAGGGAATTCGGAATAATATCTGAAAATAGTACTGATATTAGTAGAAATAGTAAGAAAGATAGGAAGTTCTAATTCTACTGAAAGTGGGAAGCTTCTGAGTATATCTATTAAAATAGAGTTTATTTTCAGAAAGGTTAACCTTATATATAATAGATAAATATAAGCTATTTTCATATAAGCTACTATATAATCTATTTATTAAGTTTTCTGATATTAAAGTTTAACTAATTGGGAGTATAATTTATATAGGCTATATAGTCTAAACTTTAATAATTAATTTACTAAAATAAATTGAAAATATAGACTTATAAGAGTAAAGTAGAATACTTAACTTTTATTTACCTAATATAGGGTATTTAGAATAAAAAGAGTAATAGTAGAAGCTATAACTCTAATATCCTCCTATAAAGTATATAAGATAAATATCTTTTATAGCTTAAAAAGGTAGTAAAAAAGTCAAAACCTCTAAAAACTATATAGGAAAAATAGAGAAAATAAGAGTCTGAAAAACCTAAAACTATAAAAAATATAAAGGAAAACACTTTAAGAAAAATAAAAAGACAAATCTGAAAAACCTAAAATCTTATATAGGTAAAAAGGAAAAGATGATTCTTTAGAAAATAGATAATTAGTATTATTTTCTTTATAGGAGGGTAGAATATTATTCTTAAACTTATTCTGTAAAACCTCTTAATAGTATTACTAAATTTAACTTAGAGTAAAAGCTTTATTAAATAATCAGTAATATTATTATTTATATCTATATAATAGAGATTTATTCTATTATTTGTAATAAGATCTCTGATATAATAATAATAAATATTAATATATTTAGCCTTTTTATGGAATTTAGTATTTTTAGCAAGCTGTTTAGCTATTTGATTATCAATAAAGATAATAGGTTTATTAATAGCTATAAATGCTAAAGACTTATTACTAAAGCTATAATGATTGAATAAGTAAATAGCTTCTTTAGCAGTATCTGCTAAGGCTATAGATTCAGCTTTATAAATAAAGAAAGCTACTATTCTTTGCTTAGTTAAACTATAGCTAATAATATTATAAAAATCCAGGTAAAATATATAAGCTGAAGTGGATTTTCTATTATTAATATCTCTTACTTAATCTGAGTCTGTAAATCCAAATAAATTAAAGATATTAATATTATTATAGTTATAAATTAACTTATAAGTAGGGTTTTTCTTTAACTAACCTTATATTCTATTAAAGGTAATAAAATATTCTTTAGAAGAATTTAAAGAAAATCTAGAGTAAGTAGTAATAGCTGGAGTAATATTTAGCCTAGCTTTTAAGGCTAAATATAATAAAGTCTCTACTTTTTCTGATATTCTAATATCTCTTCCTTAGAAGTATTATCTTTATTCTTAAAGAATTTGGATTTATTATCTATAGATATATTAAAATTATAGAGATCTTTTTTATTAAATTTAGTAAGAACTCTATTAGTATATTTAAACTGATTTATTTCTATAACCTCATTCTTTTTGTTAATAACTAAGTTATTACCTAAGAAAATGTTAGGTTCTCCTAAATTCTAGATTCTTATATTCTTTTTAAGATTACTATATATATACTCTGCAGTAGTAGAATTATTAGCCTCTAACAGTATATTATTAATATAATATACTAGGATAGCTCAATATTTACTTTTATTAAGAGTAATATTAAGTATAAAAACTTCTTTATTATAAGGAGATACTTTAAAACTAATTTTATATAAAACTAATTTAAGGTGTAAATACTATAATTTAGGGCTCTATTTTAACCCATATAAAGTCTTATTAAGTAAATATATAAAAGACTGATTCTTATAGTTAGTATTAAAAACTAAACTTTTAGAATCTTGATTATAGATATAGCTAGTAGGTAACTTGATATATATCTTTTTATCTACTTTTGTATAAATAAATACAGTAGTAATATCATACTGAATTAAAATCCAGTTATAATAAATATATATAATAAGTAAATATCTGTAACCTTCAAGCCTATAGGTAGTACGAAAGGTTTCTAAATAATTAATATCGAAGTACTGGTTAAAATCCTGAGTAATCTATCTAACCTTAAATATAGGATTACTAGGATCCTGATTATTAGTTTTTATTCTGTAAATCTATCTACCCCCTAATATATTAATAGTATTCTTTTTAATAAAAGATAAATTAGGTAGTAGTATAATAGTCCAGACTTCTATAGACTTAATAAACCTAACTTCCTTATTTATAGCTTAAATTTAGTTTTTACTATTTTGAGAACTTATAGTATTAAAAAAGGTAGTTAGCCTATTAAGAGTATTAATAGATAGAATATAGGAGGCAGTATGAAAATTACTATATTTATTAATAAGTAAACTATTATTATAGTTATATTCATTATAGTTAGTATAAAGAAGTAAAAATAGAAAATTCTTAACTGTAAGGAGTATATTCTGTTTATATAAAAACTGTTTATAGTTCTTTTTAACTTCTGGACTTAAAGAAGGAATCTCTATAGATATAGTAGACTTTTTAAAGTTCTTAAAATCTATAATCCTATTAGGATAAGTTATAGATAAACTACCTAAATTCTTATTGGGAGAAGGATTTAAGTTTATATTACTATTTTCTGCTTCATTGGGAGGAAGTAAAAAAGTTAGTATCTTTAGTAGTATTATTATTATTAAAACTACTAGACTTAACAGTAATAACTAGATTCTCAGAAGAATTATTAGATCTAAGTTAGTTAGATTTAGTCTGTAAAGGTTAACTAGACCTAGTAATAGTGTTACTGACAATAGATAAATCTTCTTTCTGTTAAGAATTAAACTGGTTTTCAAGAATATTTATATCTCTAGACTAAATAGTATTTTAAGATTTAAAATCCTAAACTAAATAGATATTATAGCTAAAAGTAACTATAGTATCCTTTTTAACATCAGGATCTAGCTTTTTAGAATACTTATTCTTAATTTTATAATAATAGAGATTACTTCAAACCCTTATATTGGAAATAAAAGGTCTCTTCTTATTCTTTAACTTATATAGAGTTTGAAATTTTATAGAAGAATATAATATCTTATTATAAATATAGATAGAAGCAATAATAGCTAAATCCCAAAGGAATAAAAGTAAACTAAAGTTATAGAGACGGATTCTAGCCTTATTAATAATGATTCATATAGCTTCTTTAATTAAACTATTAGGTTTATAAGTATAAAGTGGTTTTATATTATAGATAATACTATATTTAGATAGATATCTTTTATTTTATTAGTAGAGAATTTAGAGCTACCATTAGTATTAACTTCTTTAATTCTCTTATTATTATTATTATTATTATTTATTATATTAACAAACTCTTTAAAAACTGAAGTTACTTCTTCAGAATCTTTAGTTCTTAATAACTTTCCCCAGATAAATTTCACTATACTTATTAATATATAAGACAAAGTATTTATAGTGATTATAAGTTTCTAGAGAAATAGGTTTACATAAATCTGAACTAATATAATTAAGATATTTAAACTTCTTAAAGTTATTAGAATTTCTATTTACTTTATTTGTAAGTTTATCTTTAAGATAGACTTTATAGGTAAATAGTTTATTATCTTTACTGTATTCATAACTTATATTATCTATAATACTAGTAAGTAACTTAAGAATATTACTAGTATAATCTATTTAATTATACTAAAGGTCCACGTTATTAATACTATTATTAATAATAGTATTAAGAATTAAAGTTTTACTAATAGGCAGTTGAAACTTATAAAGGTTATTAACTTTAGTTTCTATAAGTAATAACCTATCTCTCTTTATATTAAGTAATATTAGTTTATTAAAACAGATTGATAAAATTCCTATAATATTAAGTCTAGATTAACTTAATAAATTAATATCTAACTGTAGTATATAAGAGATATTCTTTAAAGGATATTTAACTTTATTGAAAATTATTTTTAAATTACCTTTTAGAGTTAAAATAATTCCTTTTATATTACCCCACTTAATAGGTTTAACAACTTTTATTTTATTAACTAAAAGAGAGTAATCTTTTACTATATAAATAGTAGCATCAGTATTAATAAAGAAAGAAACAGTATTAATCTTATATTTAATATTAAAACTTCCAGTTTTATTAATTTCAGAAATTAAAGAACCTAAAGCCTTATTAGTATGAGACTTTAAAAGAGGTTAAGTAAGAATTATATTTTTAAACTCAATATTCTCTTTACTCTTTTCCTTATTTTCTTTAATAATAGTTAAATTCAGTTATATAAGATCTTCAGTTATAGAACTAGAGATCTCTTTGACAGTATTAACTGTTAAAATAATATTCACTCCTTTAGAGTTATTATTATTTTTATCCTTCTTCTCCTTTTTCTTTTTCTTATTAATAGAAGTAGAAGAAGAAAAGCCTTTATTTTCAATAGTTTTTATCCAGCTAGAGCTTTTTTTAGAATAAAGATAAAAATAGTT
Organism: Colletotrichum lindemuthianum; assembly: GCA_001693025.2. NCBI lineage: Eukaryota > Fungi > Ascomycota > Sordariomycetes > Glomerellales > Glomerellaceae > Colletotrichum > Colletotrichum lindemuthianum. The sequence goes on along the minus strand of MASP02000132.1, from coordinate 26,254 downwards.
CTCTTTAGTATAGTTGGTTTTTTTATAGTCATTATAGAAAATATCCTTCTGTTTCTTCTAGAGTCTTTTATCCTTGTTAGAAGACTACTTAGTAACCTTATTCTTAAGATCCTTCTTTATTGTAAAATTAACTGAAGAAGTATATGTTTTTCTTCTAAATTTATTTAATAAATCAGAGAATAAAGAATTTAACTTATAAGAATCCTTATTAGATCTAAGATTTTAAGTAATAGTAGTAATAAAACCCTCATAACCCTTATCTAGACTATTTAGAATATATGTAATAACTATTTAATCTAGTAATTTAACTTTATTATAGGATAGATTATTAATAAGTTCTTTTATCTTATTAAGATACTCTTCTATAGTCTCAAAATTACTGAGAGTAATATTGAAAAGTTTTTTATAAGTAAGAAACCTATTTGGAAAACTAGTAGGCTTATAAAGTTTTTTTAAACAATTAAATATATTATATATATCAGTATAATGTTTTATAACTTTTAAAAAGCTATCCTTATTGTATAACTTAATATAACTGAAAGCTTTATAATATTTATTAGAATTACTCTCAGAAATAAATTTAGATAAATCTATAAATATATCTTTACTAGTAAGTAAAGTTTTCATTCGTATAGACTGAATACTATAATTCTGAGTCTCTTTTAACTTAGGGATAAAGTAGGATTTAGTGTCTCCTATAATCTTCAAAAATAACTTACATATATAAGGTAGTTATTTAATAAAGAATTAATCTAGATTCTAATATAGAATTAAGATATTTATAGACTAACTCCAGTAGAATATTATTAATTAGTAAAGTTAACGGATAAATAGCCTAACGGTTAATCTGAAAGATCAACATAAAAACCGTAACTAGTAGAGGTCTAGAATTTAAGTCTCATAAGAGACTAATTTTATTAATAGTTAGTAACTATATAATCTAGTTTATAATAGTCTTAGTGGACTAAAAAAGATTTCTAATTTATAAAGGTTTTAGTAGACCTATAGTATTTTAGTTTATAGAAGGTTTTAGAGGATCTAGAAAGTTAGTTTATAGAAGGTTTTAGTAAACTTAAGTATAAAAGATCTTAGCTTCTGCTGCTTAACTGTCTCTTTCTCTAACCCAGCAGTAAGCTTACTGCCCTAATTAGTATAATCTTCTTATAGATTTGTTTAGTATTAAATTAATTAATTAATATAAAGGTTCAGTTAGTTATTAACTAAGGAAGAAAAAGGAATAAATTATAGAACTTTATAGATATAGTTAAGAGAGGTTTTTCGGAGATAGATAGATAAAGAGTAGCTTGAAGTTAGTTTATATAATTTTTAGTATAATCTGAATAGATATTAGTAGAGATATAGATATTAATATTAATAGGAGATAAAGATCGGTAGATAAGAAAGTAATAAGAGTATATAAGCTGGACTTATTATCTATTAAACTAATATAGAAAACTAGTAAATAAGTTAAGGGAACTTAGTATTCAATAAATTACAGAAGAATAAGGAATTCAGAATAATATCTGAAAATAGTATTAATATTAGTAGAAATAGTGATAAAGATAGGAAGTTCTAATTCTACTGAAGGTAAGTGGGAACGTCTAGGTATATCTATCAAAATAGAGTTTATTTTCAGAAAGGTTAACCTCACGTGTGATGGATAAACAGAAGCCGTTTTGCGTACGGGCCACTATATGATCCGTTTATCGAATTTTCTGATATTAAAGTTCAACTAATTTAGAGTATAATTAATTAAGGTTATATAACCTTAACTCTGATAATTAATTTACCAGAATAAATAGAAAATATAAGGTTATAAGAGTAAAGTAGAATACTTAACCCTTATTTACCTAATATAGAGTATTTGGAATAAAAAGAGTAAGAGCAAAATGCTATAACTTTAATAGCTTTTACTATATTTAAGAGAATATAGAGGTTTCTCTAAATTATTAAAATATTTCTTACTATCTTGAGAGTTTAAGTTACTATCTGTAGCCTCTAAGGTAGTATTAAATACTTTATAGCTAATTTTACCTTAATAGAAAGCTTCAGGAAGTTACTATATAATCTCTATAATAGGGAAGATAATTTTATTTACTAGTATTGTATTTAATTAACTATAGACTATAGATATATAACTTTAGGTATATAATTTAATTAGTAAGTAAACTAGTAAAAATATAAGATTATTAATCTAAAATATCTTTATAATTAAGAAAGTATAGCTAACTATTTAAGTTTTATATATAGTATCTTACTATTTTGAAAATTCTATTTTAGTTACTATCTTTATAGTAAGATATTTAATTTTAGGGAACTGAAGTATATTATAGTATATAGTAACTACTTACTAAAAATAGAGATTATCTATAATATTAAAGTAATTATAGAAGTTTATTAACTATATAGTAAGATTCTCTTCCAAGCTATAATATTAATACTTAAATATATTACTAATAAACTTAAGAATTTATAATAATATATAAACTTAGTTTAACTACTTATATTTTTATTTTTGAATTCTTACATTATAAAAATTATAAAAAGCTATATAGGTTTTTAGGGTTTTCTCTATAAACTCTATAATATTCTAAATATAAATATACTTAGAAACCTTAAGTGGAAGTTAAATTTCCTTAGGATAAGTAAACTTTATAAAGGTAGATTTATTAAGAGTATTAGAAGTAATTAAGATTTCTAGAATATTAGTTTTGAATATTATAGTAAGTATCTTACCTTTCTTTACCTTAGGAAAGTTATATATAAGAAGCTTTTAAGAGGCTACTAAAAGGAGGCTTTTTTAAGTATTTAATTTAGAATTAAGATATTTCTATAAATTATAAAATTTAGCTTCTACTTTAAAAACGTTATATTAGGTAATTTACTAGTTAGCTTCCTTAAGTATTAATATAGGAATATTTTCAGTAAATATCTTAGTATTTAAGATATATAAAATTATTATAATATATACTTTTTAGCTTAGCGGCTTTTTAGTATTGTGAGATTCTTAATTATCATATATAATTAGGGGGAAAAATCTAGTGTATATTATATATAACTAAATGTGACTATATATACTGCGTGAGGCTTTATTTTGACTGGTTTAAGTAGCGTGGGGCCTGTGGAGACGCTATAAGTGCCTGAGGCTCGAATAGTGTAAACTCTGACGCTCGAACGCGTTATTTCTGACATCGCCGTACGTATAGCTGTAGCTGTAGCCCACGTAGGTATGGCTTATGGTATACGTGGCCCTATAGCCTCCGTAGCTATAGCCTCCGTATAATCTATAGCATCCGTGGCATCCGTGGCATCTATAGTATCCGTGTTATCCGTGGCATCCGTGGCATCCGTGGCATCCGCGGCATCCGTGGCATCCGTGGCATCTGTGGCATCCGTGGTATCCGTGGTATCCGTGGTATCCGTAGGGTTGTAGCAATTGAACAAACAGTTGTATTCGAACGTAGTTGATGGCGTTAGTCTGCGAATGGGTTGGTTGGTCTATTAGCCTAGCGGCAGGTCCGTTTGAACAGTATAGAAGCGTTCACCTATTATAACCTAAAAGGAAGTAATAGGTATAAATCCTGGATGGAATCTCTATTGAAATAGGGTGGAATAATAATAATAAAAAGAAATAAAAGAATCCTATAAAAGAGTAACTATAATAGCTATATAGCTGTAGCTATATAGTTATACTAAAAGGGGTTGAAAATAAAGGGAAAACTAACTTTAATTGCTACTAAAACTAGTTTGTTTTGCGACAGTTTAAATATATAGCTATATAGGGCTGTAGCTTTACGTATAGCTAGCAGCTATATAGTGTTATATGTAATTAGGGGGTAAAGTCTAGTGTATATTATCTATAACGAAATATAGCTACATATACTGTATGAGGCTCTATTTTAACTAGTTTAAGTGGAGTGAGGTCTGTAGAGATACTATAAGTACCTGAAGCTTAAATAGTATAAACTCTAATGCTTGAATATATTATTTCTGATATATTCCTCTAGCTTTAAGAACTGTATCTATAGGCTAGCTTTTTTAAATAATATTAGTTTAAATACTCTATTTATATCTTATAAGAGACTCTTTTTATAACCTTATTACTTTTATTAAACTTCTATCTTTATAGTAGGAAGAGTAGTATTATTTAAAGGCTGTTTAGATATCCCTTACTATCTGAATTAAGGGTACCTCCTAGTGTGTTAGGTACTTTAGGTGCCTCTAAGATCGTTTTTAACTTTATTATTATTAGATTTAGAGTTTATAAGTTCTAATTCGTAGTTAAGAGTTTTATTAAGCTTTTTAAATATTAGTATAAGTAGCCTCTTTTAAAGTTCCTCCTCTTACTATATTTTTAGTTAGTTTAACTAATTTATTATATTAATCTTAGTGATAAAAATGCTAAACTGGTAGCTTTAGAGAGATTTTGTGAGGCTGTCAGCTATAAGGTCTCCTGAGGGTATATATTTAACCTTAAAGTATCTTTACTAAATTTCTTATTATAACTAGTAGTTATCGATATCTATATACTGTAGCTTTATATATAGTTATATTATTTTAGTAGTTATAAGGTATATTATTTGCTAGTTATTTTACTGGATTTAAATTATTAGATAAAGATTATATATTTTACCTTTACTAAAAGTATTTATTATAAGATTTACTTACAGTATAGTGATAAGGTAACTAGCGAAAATAGTCTCTTATGCTACTTATAATAACGTTAAAAGCTTGATTTTGGTTATTAAAGTAGTAATAGTATCTTATTTATTAGCTTACTATACTGTAAGATTACTAAAAAAGTATATAGTATATACCTCAAAGCTTTTTTAATTATTATTATTATCTATAAAGCTAGTATCTATAGTAATAATAAGGGTATCTCATAGATTACTAGTTTTATAGCTAAACTTAAGGTAGAAGTCTTTAGTTTTACTGAGGTATTATATTATTTACTTAGTCCTAACGTAGTGGTTATCTCTGGGATTCTAGTTGAAATAGGATAATTAGCTGGCTGTATAGGTAATATCTGGTCTTATTATAACTATAATATAATAATGAAGCTAATATCTTATTAGTAATACTTAATCTCTATGTAGGAAGCTTAATTAAGCTATAGAAGGAGTTTTTTAGGTCTGAGGAGAATATTAAACTATTTAATATATTATATATACTTTGTAAGATATTTAAAAAGCTTTTTAATATAGACTACTTAAGAGAGCTATAGTTATTATATTGTTGAATTTTAAATAACCTGAATATTAAGAAACTATTATAGGTTTTTATCTTCCTTAAGATAATATTTCTTTTAGAGGTCTACTAATAGTGTAAATACTTTAAATATATTTTCTAAGAAGTAGGAGAATATATAGTTACTAATATAAAAAAAGAAGATAATATACTCTTTAAGTTAGTAATATAGCTTTTCTGTAGTAAGTTTAAAACTAAAGTATTTAAAATTTATCTCTAGATAATACTGCTAGAGAAGAGGAGATTTTTAAAGACTATAGAGTATTTTATTTAGATAGTAGATCTTTCTAAGTTTTTAATAACTGGATAGTATCTTTATATAGACTACTTTATTAAGTATTATTTAAATATAAATATCAACTATATTATATTAGAGTAGCTTGAGATTAAAGTAGATAGTAATGATTATAGGGATTTAAAAAGATATACTTACTACTATAGCTATATAAGTTCTATAGTTAATTTATAGTTATTAGTCTGTATAAATAATAAGTTAAACTTTAATTTTAAGGAGGTATTTATATTTATTAAGTTTATAAATATAGATTTAGTAGTAATCTAGACTTTTTTAGTTTTTTATATAGGTTTTACTAGTTTTACTCTAGAAGTGTAATTTAATATAATCTCTAAGATAAGCTTTTTTATCTACTATTATAGTTTGAGTATATAGATAAGTAAGTACTACTAAGTAAGATATAGGTAATAGTAATAATTTCTATTATAAGATTTCTAGAGTGGGAGTTTCTACTTCCCTATATTTTAAATACTCTCTAATATCTAATTTACCTTAGAGCTGAAGCTTATTTTTTAGACTTGTAATAACCTTTTAGAGTCCTCTTAAGGTTTAAACTTTAGGAACTTCCTTTAGTTAATAATCTATATAATTCTATAGCAATAAGTAGGAGTATTTAGGAATATCTTAAAACAACTAAAGGATACTAACTAAAAAGGTAGTTTTGAATAAAGATTTTCTAGCTATTTTAGTATAGTATTTTATCTATCTTTTATACACAACTCTCTCTGGAGATATCTAATCTCCTTACTTCCCTATAGTCTTATATATATAAATAAGATTATAGAAGAATATAGTAAGTAATTCTAGAGGGGTTAATAATATAAACTTTATAGTTTTATATAAAGTCTCAGAGAGCTTAAGGTTAGCTATAGTATAAATATAAAACCTTAAACTCTTATAGCTATCTTTTATATTTTTAGTGTAAATTACCTTATTAGACTTTTTACTTAAGTTTAAGTAAGTATTTAAGCTAGCTTTATGTAACTTTACTATAGCTAATTACTTTTATAGTTATTAAGAAACTTTATTAAGGTTAAACCTCTTAAAATTATTTTTTAGAGAGGTTAAACTTCTATTAAAAAGTATTATTTTATTAAAAGAGATATTATAAGTTATAATAACTTTATTTTATAAAGGATTCTATATTTGAAACTGGTTGGTTGAAATATAGTTAACTAAAAAGTTAATAAACATATTCCCCTTAAGGTAAGTAAGATAATTATACTTAAGTTTTATATTTATAGTAAGAATAAAATATTTATAACTATATATATAAAAGTAAGCTAAATCTAGCTTTACGGTATTATTTTTTTGAGTAATTTTATAAAGCTTCTAGTATAGTGTTTACTAGTCTAAACAGCTTATTAGCATGTAGTCATAGAGAAATACTGCTACTTATAAGGTTTCAGGCTAGAGATTGTAAAGTAGTTTACTTCTTTGCCTTATAGCTTTTGCGTAAGTTTTAATAATAGCTTTAATATACTCTGTATCCTTATTTTAGTTTTATGTATATAGTGTGGATAGCTTAAGGTGAATATTTTGAGTGGTTAGAGTGGCTTTTAGCCTCTTATATTTAGAGACCTTATTATTATACTTAAAAACCTTAATATTAACGTTATATTAGTATTTAAGGAGTGAGATAAAATTGTTAAAGACTAAGGTTATAATAGCTTAAGTATAATCTATAAGATAAAAATTCTATAAGTAGTTAGTAACTCTATCTGTAAATATTAAAGAAGAGGTATAGCTACTATAATTCTAGTAATAAGGGTGAAAGTTGAATATAATATACTCTCTAGAGGCTATATATAAGATATTCTTACACTCTATATAGTAAGTAATCTATTTTACTTTACTAATACTATAAATTTTATATACCTCCTAAGTAGGCTAGTATTTATCATATTTTAAGCGACTGTTAGTAATATAAATACTGTATGTAGCTGAGATAAGGTAGTTAAGAGACTCTCTCTTAGGATATTCTAGCTACTAATATGAAAACTATTTATTACTTTTTAGAGGTTTTTGAATAGTCTCTATAATATATCTCTAGTAATAGTAGCATCTAGAAGAAGGTTTATATTATACTAACTATATTACTAGAGTGTTTAACCTCTTATAAGGTATATAATATTTAAGGATTTATTAGCTATATTAAGTATTAATAGCTGTAATTTCTAAGTAGTTACTATTCTATAATTAAGAGGGATAATTTAACCTAATGTCTTACTAGTAACCTTATTTTAAAACTACTAAAAGGAGATAAGGTTTATAGCTAGAGAGATATAGAGAGTAATATTATAGAGGTATAGCTTAGTTTCCTTTTATTCTAAGGTTATAATATTAATTTTAGTATCTCTATAGTTTTTAATAGATATTAGTTTAATACTATATTAAATATAATCTCTAGAGGAAGCTTCTTAGAGAGTCATAAAGTATTTAATATTTTGAAAAATACAAATTAAAATATCTGAATTACGGATAAATAAATCTTGGAGAGGATACTACTAAAGTTTCTCTATATACTAAGCTTATTATATAGTATTATAGCTATTTTAGCTAGAATTCTAACTATATAATTACTATTATTTAAGGTTTTGGATTTTTTTAAAAAGTCTGAATTTAAAATCATTTATTATTGAATTCTCTCCTTAATTATAGTATTTAAGATCTAACTTCTAAATATAAATAATAGGTATATATAATAATAGTGTGGAAGTAGGTAGTTTTTACTATATTTAAGAAGATATAGAGGTTTATCTAAGTTATTAAAGTATCTCTTACTACTTTAAGAGTTTAAGCTACTATCTATGGTTTCTAAGGTAGTATTAAAAACTCTATAGCTAATTTTACCTTAATAGAGAGCTTCAGGAAGCTACTATAAAGTTTCTATAATAGTAAAGATAATTGTATTTAGTAGTATCAATTCTAATTAACTATAAATTATTAGTATATAGTCTTAGATATATAATTTAATTAGTAAGTAAATTGGAGAAAGTATAAGATTATTAATCTAAAATACCTCTACAACTAAGGAAGTATAGCTAACGATTTAAGCTTAAGATATAATATCTTACTATTTTTGAAATTATATTTCTATTATTACTTTTATAGTAAGATATTTAATTTTAGGGGACTAGAGTATATTATAGTATATAGTAGTTACTTAATGGAGATAGAGGTTATCTATAATATTAAAGTAGTTATAGAGGTTTCTTAACTATATAGTAAGATGTTCTTCTGAGTTATAATACTAGTATTTAAATATATTACTAATATACTTAAGAATCTATAATAATATATGGGTTTAGTTTAAATATTTATATTTATACTCTTAAATCCTTATATTATAGAGGTTATAGAGAGTTATATAAGTTTTCAGGTTTTTCTCTATAAGCTTCATAATATCCTGAATATAAATATAGTCTAGAACTTTGAATTGAAGTTAAATTTCCTTAAGGTAGGTTAATTTTATAGAGGTAAACCTATTAAGAAAACTAGAAGTAGTTAAGATCTCTAGAGTGTTAGTTTTAGATATTATAGTGGATATCTTACTTTTCTTTACTTTAGGAAAATTATAAATAAGGAGTTTTTAAGAAGCTACTAAAAGGAGGTTTTTTTAAGTGTCTAATTTAGAATTAAGATAGTTCTATAGATAATAAGATTTAGCCTCTATTTTAAAGAAATTATATTAGGTAATCTACTAGTTAGCTTCCTTAAATATGAATATAGGGATATTTTTAGTAGATACTTTAGTATCTAAAATATATAAAATTATTATAATATATACTTTTTAGCCTAGTAGCTTTTTAGTATTATAAGACTCTTAATTATTATATATAATTAGGAAGTAAAATCTAGTATATATTATATATAACTAAATATAGCTATATATACTGCGTGAGGCTTTATTTTAACTAGTTTAAGTGGGGCGAGGCTTATAGAGACACTATAAGTGCCTGAGGCTTAAATAGTGTAAACTCTAACGCTCGAACGTATTACTTCTGATATGTAGCCTCTCTATATAGCTTAGTTAGCCTTATAGCTACCCACAGCCTTATAGCCCCCAGGTTTATCATAATAATCTAAAACTTTTTCAGATATTTAAGAATAACTTTAAGTAGTAACCTATTAAAATATAATAATAAGTTAATATTAATTTAGTCTGTTACTTTAGAAACTACCTTATAGTATATAGTATTAAGATAGATATAAATAGTAAGTAAATTTTTGTAGTTTTATATTAAATTACTTAATAGAATAAGTTTAAACTATAAACTCTTAAGGAGATTAATAATATTAATAACCGTTATAATATTCTAAGAAGTAACGTTAAAAAATATCCTAAGTAGCTTAATAATCTTATAATAATAAAGTTAGATTTTCTGCTATCTCTCTATAATATCTAACTAAAAATCAAAAATACTATATTAGTAATACTCTTACTATAAGTAGTTTAAGAAAGATACCTACTGTTAAATTAGCCTACCTATATATATTTAACCTTAGGTGAAAGATCTCTATTATAACTATCAGTCTTATTAGCCTTCTCTTTAACTATCTTAAAGTATATCTAATAGTGAGAGGATTACTAAAACTATAGTTAAAACTAATCTGGATATTAAGAATACTCCCTATATACTACTATTAGTATCTCTTTTAATAATATATCTGCTAAATATACTATAAACCTTACGAGATTATATAATAAAAGTATAAAGTTTAGTAAAAGCCTCTATAATATTCTTAAGTTAAAAATCTATATATTCTATGATTACTACTTTAAGCTTAGTGTTCTATAATATATATAGATAGAATACTTTTTAATTATACTTAAAGATAATATATTTAAGCTTTATTTTAACTATTCAAGTAACTTTAATATTTACGTTATATTCAACTAAATAGTCTAATAGGTTAAGAATTACTTTAAGAATAATAGAAATCAATAGCTTTACCTCTCTAATAAGTAAAATACTATCTTTTAAAATATTATTACTAAGAATCCTAATTAAAGTAAAAAAGAAGCCCTTAAGCTTCTAATCTTCAAGCTTATATATATCTAAAAAGTCTTTTCTGCTTAAATTTAAATAGATAATATCTTTCACCTCTAGCTTATAAGTATATACTATAGTATACTAGAATATTAGTTAGCTTTCTTTAACCTTATAGTAATTTTCTAAAACTTCCATAATTAGTTACAATCTGCTATAAGTAATATCTTATTAATCTAAAAGATATAATATATATAAGATAATAGAGATAACTACTAGAGGTCAGCTAGAGACTAATTTTAAACTAACTATATATATAATTTACCTTAAGGTAATTCTTAAGATTATAGTTATATCTTAATATATATATAACTTTATACTTTAGGTGGCTATTACTTCCCTCTAATATCTATATATAGCTTTATTGGTTAAAAATACTATATATATAGTAAACCTAATTATTAGTTTATAAGGTATACTCTTAAGGAGAGCTATATCTTATTTGAAGGATATAAGTTAACTACAAACCTTAAGATATACTTTATAGTAGTATATTAAGCTTTTCTTATAAGCTATAAAGATATTAATAGTCTTAATAATAATAATTTTAAGGTTCTACTAGAAATTAATATTAATAAAGATATTATTCTATAGTATTAAATAGATATTAACTTAAAGGAGGGTTACTTTATGGAATTTACCTTAAAGATATTTTGTATATTATTTTATAGTGAAGAGCCTATTATCTTAAATAGAGGTAAAATTATTAGAATTCTCTAAAATTAGGTAGCAGTCTATATTCTTACTAAAAGTATTACTATTAATAGTAGACTTATAAATAATATTACTATTTCTATATATATCTTTATAATTAAAGGCTGCTACTTAAGTATTATATTTTAAGGTATTTTATTTAACTTAAATACTATTAGCTTCTTAACTACTAGGTATTTCCAGTTTACTATATTAAAATAGTTAGTTATTTCCTCCATTATCCTTACATTTCTATAAGGTAAATTAGTTATGATATACTTTGGAGAAGTTACCTCTATTATAGTATTTAGAATAGTTAATATATTTATGCTACTTAATACTATTATATTCTATATAGTTCCCTATAATACATTCTTCCTCCTCCACCTTACGGATATAGATTACCTTAGTATTATATTTAGTAATACTTATAATAAGCTTTACTAGGGTGAAAAGATTATACTTCTTATTTAAAAATAGGGGTATTTATAGATACTTCTTAATAAGAAGAGAATAATAGCCTCTATATATCCTATAGAGATAAAAATACTGAGATTTTACTACTATTTTGGATATTTAGCTATAGTATACCTCTATAATATTCTTAATAAGGTGGAATATTGAGTTAAATAGTATACTCTTAAGGCTTTTAAGAGGTACTGCCACTACTGCTAAATATATAGTATAGCTTTCTTGTAATTTTAATTTACTATTTAGGGTAATATCAACTTCAATTCTGAGATTATTATTAATATTATTTATGTTAGTAACTACAATATACTTTATATTATTAATGCTGCTATAGTGTCTAATACTGCTTGATTGTTACCTAATATATTAGTAAAGGGAATATGGAAGACCCTTAAGGTATTATGAAGGGCTGGATCTAGGCTTATTTAATGGGAAGGTAACGTAAAATACTATTTATTTAGAACTAAGAAGTAAAAGAGAAACCTTTATAAATATATAGAAAGGTTTATATATATAATGCTATATGGGGCTTACTGGGACTCCACTCGGGCGAGAGAGTTAGCTTTAAATACCTAAGTATAGCTTTAGCTGGATATTTGAATATAGCTTATAATATTACCTTCCTTCTCCCCAGCTGCCGCCTGGCTGGAGGCTATATACTAGATTACCGTTACTTTCTATAATAGGTTTATATCTTTCCTTATATTATTCTAGTGCTACTATATTTATAATAGTATTAATTAGTTTCTATATTAAGTTTATATATTCTTTTTTTTTTAAAAGGGTTTTCTATTAGTATTCTCTCTGTATTTAGTATATTCGTACAGTAAGAATACTCTTAACTTACTATTTAGTTATTTTATTATTATTTACTAATAATAGCGGCTAGCTATTAACTATAACCTACCTAGGTAGTAAATGAGTAGTAGCTTTCTAAAGTAAATTTATATAGAATTATAAATATATAGATTTTTATATACTTAGCTTTATAAGATATAGTAAAAGAATCTTTACTACTATGTACTTATAATATAACTAAACTAGCTTCCAGCTTAACTTTAGTAACTTATAGTTATATATATGTAACTATACTTTATTATTAACCTGATATTAATTTATGGGAGACTGGATTCTATTTACCTAAGTTTCTAACCTCTACTGTATAGTAGCTATCTCTATATAAATATATATTATTACTAAGTATATTCTCTTAACCAGCTAGTAGGTAGCAGTCTGATTATTACTAGGTAGTTTTATATACTTCTTAGTAATTAAAATAAAGTTAATATAATATCTATAATCTATGAAGAAATGTACAATTCTTATTAAATTATATTGCTAGTTATAGAAAGTTAACTATATAATAGGCAGTAGGTTACCTCAGTTATTCTGAAATTAGTATATAAATATTCTTAAAGCCGTTTAGATCTTCCAGTAATATTATTCTATAATTCTATTAATTTATAGGTAGTAATTAATGTTTAATAGATTTATAATATTTATGAGCCTACAGAATTTCTTCTATAAGTATCTTATCCAGTTAGATTTTTTATTATTTATAATAAAGTATAGTATTTTATAAAACCTATAGTGGTAACTAAGCTACTGCTAAGTATATACTTCTATATTCTTTATATTTATCTTTTGTAATATAGTAGGTTTATTTAGTTAATTTATAATACTCTAGAGGTAATAGTTACTTTATTGTTTTATAAGGGGTAAGTTAATAATAAAGTTTATTAATAAATTAGAGTGTAACTAGTTAGATATTAGTAGAAGCTTTAGAGACTCCTTCTTAGCTAACCTCTAGATATTAATATTCTTATATATATTATAGTTATATATAAATTAGTGGATATTTTATAATTATTTAGATCAGAAGAACTAATAACTTATACTTTTTAGTATACTATTTCGCTTCAGGTAGCCTATAGGGGAGAAGTTATATAACTTCTATATTAGCTTAATTCTAAGTTTATTAAGGAAATTATTATTATTTTTACTGCCTGGTATCTAAAGTCTCTCTCTAAAAGTAACTTACTTTAGTACATTAATAGTATATTTAGTAATCTAAGCTTTAATATAAAGATTAGGGGGAAAGTTATACTTTTCCTACTGAATTACTATAAAAGTTTATTAATATAAGAAGTTTCTTTTAGTAGTATCGTTTTCCATTTCTTATAGATTTGGTTTCCCCTTAAAGATTTAGATATTAGTAATATCTATATATTCTACTTAAGGTTCTGTAGAAATAATAATATCTGGAATAATCTATATTATTTATTTCTACTATTTCTTATTATTTTTTTCCTTAGAGGTATTCTATTTTCTTCTAGAGAGGATATTAGAGATTACTATCTGGGTGTCTAGTTAATATTTAAGGTAAATTATACTGAAATAGTTTCTCTACCTATTAACTTTACCTCTCTATAAACTATTACTTCTTTATAAAATATTTGAGGTTCTTATAATTAGTAAGAATTTTAAGCTTTCTGGTACTTTATAGCTTCATTCTCTATATTTATAGATAAGTTAATGTTATAAGAAGTTTCTTATTATAGATAAAATAGTTAGATTTTTTAGAAGTTAGATATTAGAAGTAAAAAGTTATTAAATTCGTTACTTTAATTTTATTATTTTATATTAATATACCTCTTAGGGTAAATCTAGAATAGTTAGTTTTTATTATTATTAGGATATTAAAGTTGAATACTTATAGTATTAGTTTTATAGTAAAAAGATATTTTAGTATAAGGAAAGCTTCTTACTATTTAAAATTTCTAATAGAAGGAAATAAGCTTCTAGATTAGATAGTTTAGAGACTTTATAATAATATTATACTTTAGTATAAAAACTTTATAGTAGTTTGTAAACCTAAGGAAATTATAGATATCTTTTAGTAAGCTGGGGGGAAGCTAGTTAGTAATAGTTTCTAACTTCTCTAGATTATAAGAGAAACTCCTTCTAGCTAATATAATAAACCTAATATACTTAACTATAATAATAAAGAACTTATACTTCTTTAGATCTAACTTTTAGCTTATATTAGTAAGGTGGCTAAATACCTAGTAGATCTTTTCCTTAGATTTCTTTTATAGGTTTTTAATATAAATAAGAATATTATTAATATATACTATAATAAGGTTATTTAGAAACTATTATAAGTAGCTTTTAATATTTTATTAGAATATAATAGGGATATTAGTAAGTCTAAAGGGATATATTATCTATTTAAACAAATTATAGTATATCTAGAAAGTATTTTCTTTTAGTTTACTTTATTAATTCTAATCTTATAGAATATAGTAATAATATTAAATTTAGTATATTAGTAAGTTATAGTAATCCTCTAGAGAATATCTAATATAAGAGGAAGAAGGTAATAATTCTTCTTTATAATTATATTAAAGACTTTATAATTTATATAGAAGTATATTCTTGTACCTAGCCTTCTTATAAAGAGAATTAAAGTATTAGTAGGGAAGCTACTTATTTTACTAAATTCCATTCTAAGTAAATTCTCCAGAGCTTTCTTAAATATTAGAAGTTTCTTTTATAATATATTTTAAACAAATTTCTATATAAAATTTAGTTTCTATTTCTTATTATTAGAAATTAGTAGAATATAGTACTCTATCTCTAGTTAGCTGGAAGATAGTTAATATACTAAATTTAAATAAAAAGAATTAAGGAATTCCTTTAAGATACTTGCAGAAATATAATTCCTTAGGTTTACCTCTACTTTTAGAATTAATATTTTCTTAATATCCGTAAGACTAATAGATATAATCTAGTGCGAATTTAGTATATTATTAGTATACTATATAGTATATTAATAGATAAATATAAATAAACTAGTATTAAGTAAGTAGGCTAACTGGAACTTCTTAAGTTTCGCTAGCTTATTCTGATACTTTAGGTAGGCTATTATATTATCCTTCCTATAGGTTATCCGTTAGACTTGAGTATTATAAATAATCTTGTTATTCTTTATTTACAGCCGCCTAAAGTATAGTAGCGGCTGGAGGCTCTCTATAATATATATATAGATCTTCTATATATAGTTACTAACTTTTAGAGTTAGAAGAGCTACATCCTGGATATTATTAGGTAATAACTTAATAATATATTTCCTTATCTATCTCTTTAACTTATTAACTAGTGGGAGGTAAAAATTCTTTATAAGGAAGGTATTAATAATAATATAGGTACTGCAATCTATATTAGTAAGTATATGAATAAAGTAACCTTTATTGCTTTTAATCTGAATAGTAGCTAACTATTAGTTACTTATCTATTTCTTTTTCTATTATTTTTCTCATTTTTTTACTTTTGCCTCTATTAGCTTTAGAGTTTAATTTCACTTTAAAGTTACTTTTTTCCTAAGTTTTTACTATTATTAAGTGGGGAAGTATTATTCCTCTGGTTATTCTTAATATAATCTAGAGTGGCTATAGCTTTTATAACCTTTATACTAGCTTTTTTATACTTGTATACTATATAGTTTCTGTATATATAGCCTTTCTTACTATATCTAAAATATTAGCGGATAATCTGGCGGTTTTTAGAGTATCTCGTGGGGGCAGAAAAGAAGCTGCTAGAGCTTTAGTATTATTATTACTTCTTAATTACTTTAGTTATTATAATATTACCTTCTATATTATAAATAGTGGATTTCTAGTGGGACAGCTAGTAGTATACTAATATTTCCTTTATATACTTAAGTGTCTAGGCTATATCTTAGATTTTAGATAACTAAAATCTATATTTCATAAGAAGGTTTACTATGATAAGTAGCTTCTGAAGATAGAAAAATAAAATAGCCTCCAGTAGGAAGATCTGGATTATATTTAGCTATATAGATCCTTTAATATTAGCTAGAGTTATTTTAAATTAGAATAGAAAGATAGTTAGTTACTTATTTTCCTTTTACCTGAAGTTTTATAATCTAATAATAGTATAAGGCTAGCTATTTAGCTTTAGGTAAGTTTTATTAAGGTAACTTATAGAATTATTTAGATTATAGAAATTATCTAGCTTTTTCGCTATATGAAAGATTTTAACTACTTACTGGGAACTAAAATTTAAATAGAAGTAAATAAGATATTAGTATTTCTAATTATTATTAAAGAAATAATAGTTAATTCTAAGTTTAACTTTTATCTATTAGGTTTATATTAAGCATTTCTTCTACTTATCTAAAAACCTTAGAGGTAGAGAAAGAAGCTTCCTCTAGCAGTTAGCTATTAGTGGAAGTATAGTAATATTATTAGCCCTAAGGGCTAGTATCCTAATAGATATTAGTCTAGAGGTTATTAGAATACTCTAATATAGGCTAAAGATATTTATTATAGTAGCTATCTGGAGGTTACTATTAACTATAGTATCTTATTTTACTAATTTATTTATAAGCTTATTAATCTTCTGGTAGAGGAAGCTTAAAATATATTATAACTACTACTAAGGTAGTTTACCTATAAAGTTACTATCTGTGGGGATATTCTGGAGGATATTAATACTCTCTATTATTTTTTATATTAATTAGTTAGTTACTTATTATATAATATTCTATTCTAGAAGCTATATTTAACTAAATTATATACTTAACTAGTAGGAAGCTATATTCTACCTAATATTATCTATATAGTAAATAAAACTAAATTCTAAATATATAAAAAGCTAAATCTAAGTTTCTTTAACCAGAAGGTGACGTAAAATACTATTTATTTAGAACTAAGAAGTAAAAGAGAAGCTTTTATAAGTATATAGAAAAGTCTGTATATATAATACTATATAAGACCTACCGGGACCCCACCTGGGCGAGGGAGTTAGCTTCGGATACCTAAGTATAGCTTTAGCTGAATATCCAGACGTAGCCTATAATAAGTATATTAAATTAATATATACTAAAGTTCTCTTAATTTTATTATTACTAATAGAGATATAATCCTTTAATTTAAAAACTTCAGATTAGAAGTAAAAACTATAGAATTAATAGTATTTATTATATTTATTAAAGTATATAATAATATTAGTAAAGTAAAATATTACTATATATTACTCTACTATATATATAAAATTCACTATATAAAGCTTCTTACTGCCACTTAAGAGGTATTTCTTTAGGTAGTATATAAGGTAATTAATAATACTGCTAGCCTAAATAGCTTTATATTTATATTACTTATTTTTAGAGTGTATTTATACCTTCTGGAAGATTTAGCTTCCTCTCTGGATATTATTACCTAAGCTTAAGCTATATATAAGGCTATAGAGGAGGTTTGCTGTATATATATTGAGTGTACTATTAATATTATTTTGGTAATATATAATAGCCTTAATATCTCTTATATAATAAGCTTTTTACTTTAGACTCTTATATATATATAGTAAGAGAAAAAAGGCTAGTAAGAGTTATATTCTTTTATTGCTACCTATAGTCAGATTTATCTTCTTAAGCTATCTTATAGCCTTTAAGAGTCTTAATTAATAGGTATAAAATAGTATTTGTAAGGTGATAGATAAGAAGTTAATAATGATATAATAGTAGCTATAGCTTTATAAAGCAATCATTTATAGTTTTATATACTAATGTTTAGTTAGACTAAGGATCTTTAAGTAACTTAATAGTAAATAGAGGTATATAATCTTGTATGGCTGCTTTAATTATATCTATAGCTGTTCCTAAGACTCTAAATATATAGCTAAAATTTACACTATCTTTATCTTATGAGATAATAATATTGTTCCTTCTTAAGTGGTTAGTAATCTACTTTCTTAATTTTAAATATTTTAAATTAGGCTAATATCTTTAAGTTTTATAATCTGTAGGTATATAGTTAGTTTACTACCTCGAGAGCTTAGCTAAAAGCTTTATTTTATAGTATATTATATAGCTAAGAAGTAGTTGGATTTAGTATTCTTACTTACCTTTTACATAAAAGATATAATTATAATATCTAACTTACTGTTTGAAAGGTTAATTAAGAAGGAGGTTAAGAGTATTATTAATAAGAATATTATCAAGATTAATTAATATAACCCTATTCTTTATATAAGCTATAAGTATTTTAAGTCTTATATTATTCATGAGGTTAAAATTAAGAGTACTAATAAGGTATATAAGAAGTTAGGATTTATAATTTAAGGTTTAAGAGATTATATTAAATTTGAGATTTTGATATAGTTACTAATAATTTAGTAAAGTAGCTAATAGTTAATTTTAGCTGTAACCTTAACTTTCCTTAAGTATAAAGATAAAGTAATATAGCTTTATAATATTACTTCAGCTTATATTTAAGCTAAATAAAAGCTTGTAAGATATATTTTAGCTAAATTACCTTTATATCTAAAACTGTAGTATCCTTTAGACTTATAATAATTACTATTCAGTTACTTTATAGTCTTACTGAGGCTGGAACCTACTAGTAGGTAATTTACTCTATATATTATAAGGAGTAGTTATAAATAGAGACTCTAATATATAATCTATACCTCATTATCTTATATATTCAAAATAATACCTTCAGCGTTATTAATATTAGAACTAATAATATTCTTAGTTCCTCCAATGTAGTATTTCTTTACTAAGAGAATAAGGAATTTAAAAAAACCTTATTTAAGGTAAAGCTGAAAGTTATACTTTTGGAGATTATATTCCTTATATTTAACAAAGATATTTTATTACTTCATAGTAATTAAGCTTATTTATGCTAAAGGTGTAAAGGGTAAAAGCTAAATTTTATTAATATATATACTATATTTAAGATACTTAAGAAAGTATATATTAAGTAATATATATATAGTCTATATCTGTCGGATTAACTTGGTATAAATATATTAAAGGTTATAGTGGTGGGTAACTTACCAGTTATCCTATTTAATTAGACTAATGAGATAAGAGGAATACTCCTACAATTTAATTCTAACGGCATGCAGCATATATATGTATACTATAATATAGACTTAGATATAATGAAATAAAAGTATTAGTTACAACTAAATTATAAACAATTAATTAATTGCTATATTTATTAGTTGTAAATTAATACTAATTAGTAGTTTTACTACTACTAGTATCTATTACTACTATTTAACTATAAATTAGTAAGGAATACCTAGAGAGATAAAATTATAATATCTCCTAAGGGATTCTGTAGATAGCTTCTAAGTAGAAATAGGTAACTTGAAGCTATTGTAACTGCATGCTACCCCAAGAACGTTAATAATAATGTTAGTTTAATCATTAGGATAATCATATACTATATATAATCTCGTTATATAGATGTAAACTGGTATTCTAGTATTTATTATTATTATTACTATATTATATAGTGTATAGCATTACATAAGGCACTAGATTTATAGTATAGTAATTACTTACTAATTACTATACTATCTGGCTGTAGCTAGGACTAGATACTAAATATCTATAGCTAGTAGCCTATAGATAGTATAATACTATATATATAATATAGCATATAGATACTATATACCCTATAGTATAGTATAACTAATACTGGTAACTTTTCTCTTTATTATATACTCTAATACCTATCTATTTATATAAAAAATATTACTTTTCATTATCTATATTCTTTTACCTAAATAATATCTAAATACTTATTTATCTACTTTATTTATATTACTTATCTCTCTATTTAAAAAGTTATATAGTTTAAATTCATAAATCTCTTGAGAATACAGTCTAAAGTACCTTTTATAAAGATATTAGTAATATTATTATCTCTCTTAATTTACTTGTAAGAGTGAAGCTAAAAATCTAAGTAAGGAAAGGGAAAGTAGAAAGTAGATCTCTGTGGATTTTAAGATTTCAACTTATATAGGCTAACTAATAGTGGCTATAAGAGGCTTTTATTCTATAGTAGCCTTAGACCCTATTAGTTATATAATTCTAGCTATTCCAGCTTTCTATATAGGCTATAGGGTATATATCCTTTATTAGTTACACTATACTATAGGGTATACAGTAATTATACGCACTGCTATATATATAGCGGTATACCCTCTAGAGCCTACTGGCTACGGATACCTAGCATCCAGCGCCAGCTGTAGCTAAATAGTATAGTAATTAGTAAGTAATTACCATACTATAAATCTAAAGCCTTATATAGCGCCACACACTATATAATATAGAAATAATAATAACAAAATACTAAAACACCAGTTTATATCTATATAATAAGATTATATACAGTATATAATTAGCCTGATAATTAAACTAATACTAATTAGTAGTTAACCTTATTATTATACTACTATACTACAGATCAGTAAAATCTATTATATCAGAAGAAGTAATTATAAAACCCTAAACTTGAGGTCTATATAAGGTAAAAAGATCGTAAGATTAATTATTTAGATACCTTAAACTCTCTCTACTCTAGAATCTTACTAGAAGCTTCTAAATATATACAAATTCTTTAAGGAGACTACTATTAAGAAATTTAAATTTACACCCTCACCTTAATTAAGTTAAAATACTTCCTGCAGCTATACTATAAAGTTTAAACTTATATTCTTATTATTACTAACTAGAGTATATTTAGTAAATATAATAACCTTCCTCAAGTAATACTAAATCTTTTTAATACTAGAGATTTATAGTATCTCTAGCCTTAATCTCTCAAGAAACCTATATAGCCTCTTAAAAACTCTTCCCCTACCCCTCTCTATATAAATCTAGCTAAATTGATAATCCTCCCTTACTTTATATCTCTCCAGCTTTTATAATAATATCTAAATTAACCTCTTCAGATTAGATATTTACCTAAGATATCCTTACATTAGTAATAATTTTACCCTCAGGTATTCCTATATTAATAAAGATCTCTCTTTACTTAAACCTAAAGTATTTTAGATACATTTAAGAGATTAACTATAACTCTATTATAGTAAATAGTATCAGCAAAATTAATATATATCTAGAATACTAACTAGCTTTTTATATCTAACTGAAACTTTATAGCTAAAAGCTTTTTTAAATATTCTAGACCAATTTGATTAAATAGCCTAAAGTAATATAGTAATTTAGTAATATTAATATAATCCACTATTTTAGAAACTAGCTTATTACTTATAGTATTAAAATTAAACTAAATATTGACTATATTTACTTAATTTTATATTAGATTATTTAGCAGAATAATTTTACCTTATGTGAAGGGCTGGATTTGGGCTTATTTAACTGGAAAGTGGCGTAAAATACTGTTTATTTAGAACTAAGGAGTAAAAGAGAAGCCTTCACGGGTGTGTGGAAAAGTCTGCATATATAATACTATATAGAGCCTATTAGGGCTCCACTCGGGCGAGGGGGTTAGCTTTAGATACCTAAGTATAGCCTTAGTTAGATATCTGGATATAACTTATAATATTACTTTCCTCCTCTCTAGCTGCTACCTAGTTAGAAGCTATAAGCTGGATCTCTATTATTATCTATAATTAACCTATATATTACTTTATACCTCTCTAGGGTTACTATATCTATAATAATATTAACAGACTTCTATATAAAGTTTATATATCCTTCTTATTTAATAAAAGTTTCTTATTAGTATCCTCTTCCTACTTAACATATCCTTATAGTAAGAATATTTTTAACTAGCTATTTAACCTCCCTATTATTATCTATTAGTAGTAGCAGCTAGCTATTAACTATAACTTACCTAGGTAGTAAATTAGTAGTAACTCTCTAGAGTAAATCTATATAGAATTATAACTAAATAGACTTTAGAGTATCTAGCTTTATAATATATAGTAAAAAGATCTTCACTATTATATACTTATAATATAGCTAGAATAGCTTTCAGCTTAACTTTAGTAATTTTTAGTTAGATATATTTAACTATATTTTATTATTAATTTAATATTAATCTATAGGAAACTAGATCTTATTTACCTAAGCTTCTAATCTCTACTAAGTAGTAACTATCTCTATATAGATATATATTATTACTAACTATATCCTCTTAACTAATTAGTAAGTTATAGCCTTACTACTATTAGATAATTCTATATATTCTTTAGTAACTAAAATAAAGTTAATATAATATTTATAATCTATAAAGAAAGGTATAATCTCTATTATATTATACTGCTAATTATAGAGGGTTAATTATATAACAAATAGTAAGTTACTTTAATTATCCTGAGACTAGTAGGTAAATACCCTTAAAACTACGTAGATCTCCTAGTTATACTATTTTATAAGCCTATTAGTCTGTAGGTAGTAACTAATACTTAATAAGTATATAATATTTTATTAACTTACAGAATTCCTTCTAGAAATAACTTACCTAGTTAGACTCTCAATTATTTATAATAGAGTATAATATTCTATAGAATCTATAGTAGTAACTAAGGAACTACTAAGTATATACCTCTATCTCTATTATATTTATCTCTTCTAATATAGGAATCTTATCTAGTTAATTAATAATAATTTAGAGGTAATAGTTATTTTATCTTTTTATGGGAAGTAAGTTAGTAATAAAATCTATTAATAAATTAGAGTGTAATTAGTTAGATACTAATAGGGATTTTAGGAATCTTTTTTTAGTCTACTTCTAGATATAAATATTTTTATATATATTATAGTTATATATAAAGTAGTAGATACTCTATAACTATCTAGATTAGTAAAACTATTAACTTATAATCTCTAGTATATTATTATACTCTAAGTAACCTATAGGGGAGAAGTTATATAATTTCTATATTAGCTTAATTTGAAGTTTATTAAAGAGGCTATTATTTTCTTTACTATTTAGTATCTAAACTTTCTCCCTAAAGGTAAACTATCTTAGTATATTAATAGTATACTTAATAATCTAGATTTTAATATAGAAGTTAGAGGGAAAGTTATATTCTTCCTACTAAATTACTATAAAGATCTATTAATATAAAGAGTCTCTCTTAGTAGTATAACTTTATATTTCTTATAGATTTAGTTTTCCTTTGAAAACCTAAGTACTAATAATATTTATATATCTTACTTAAGGCTCTATAGGGATAGTAATATTTAGGATAATTTATATTACTTATCTCTATTATTTCTTATTATTCTACTTTTTAGGAGTATTCTATTCCCTCTAGGAGAGAATATTAGAAGCTACTATCTAGATACTTAGTTAGTATTTAAAGTAAAAGTTATATTAAGATAACTTCTCTGCCTACTAGTTTTACCTTTCTGTAAGTTATTATTTCTTTATAAAATATTTAAAGTTTCTATAGTTAGTAAGAATCTTAAACTTCCTAATATTTTATAGCTTTACCCTCTATATTTATAAACAGATTAGTACTGTAAGAAGTTCCTTATTATAGATTAGGTAATTAAATTCTGTAGGAATTAGGTATTAGGAGTAGAAGGTTACTAGATACCTTACTTTAGTTTTATTATTTTAAGTTAATATACTTCCTAGGGTATATTCTAAATAGTCTATCTTTATTATTATTAGAGTGTTAAAGTTAAATATCTATAGGACTAGTTTTATAGTGAAGAGTTACTTCAGTATAAGGAAAGCTTCCTACTATTCTAATCTCTAGTTAAAAGGAACTAACTTCTAAATTAAGTAATTTAAAAGCTTTATAATAATATTATACTGAGATATAAAGATTTTATAGTAATTTATAAACTTAAGGAAACTATAGATATTTTTTAGTAAACTAGAAGAAAGCTAATTAGTAATAATTTCTAACTTCTTAGGATTATAAGAGAAACTTTTTCTAGTTAATATAATAAACTTAATATACTTAACTATAATAACTAAGAATTTATATTTCTTAGGATCTAACTTAAAATTTATATTAGTAAGGTAGCTAAATATCTAATAGACTTTCTTTTGATACTCTTTTTATAAGTTACTAGTATAAATAAGGATATTATCAATATATATTATAATAAAGCTATTTAGAAATTATTATAAGCAGCTATTAATATACTGTTAAAATATAGTGGGGATATTAGTAAGTCTGAAAGAGTATACTATCTATTTAAAGAAACTATAATATATCTAAAAAACTATTTTCTCCTAATCTATTTTATTAATTCTAATCTTATAGAATATAGTAATAATATTAAATTTAGTATACTAATAGGTAATAGTAACTCTCTAGAGGGTTTCTAATATAAGGAGGAGGGAGTAATAGTCCTTCTTTATAATTATATTAAAAGCTTTATAATCTATATAGAAGTATATTCCTTTATCTAACTTTCTTATAAAGAGGATTAAAATATTAGTAGAGAAGTTATTTACTTTAATAAATTCCTTATTAAGTAAATTCTCTAGAGTCTTCTTAAGTATTAGAAGTTTCTCCTATAATATACTATAGAGGGGTTCCTATAGGAGGTTTAATTCCTATTCCTTATTATTAGGGATTAATAGGATATGGTAGTCTATCTCTAGTTAGCCGGAAGGTAGCTAGTATACTGAATCTAGATAGAAGAAATCTGGGAATTCCTTCAAAATATTTATAGAAATATAATCCTTTAGGTTTACCTCCACTTTTAGAGCTAATACTTTCTTAATATTAACTAAACTAATAGATATAACTTAGTAGGAGCTTAATACCTCACTAATATATTATATAGTATACTAATAGATAAATATAAATAAATTAATACTAAGTAGCTAAATCGACTGGATCTCCTTAAGTTATACTAGTTTATCCTAATATTCGAGATATATTATTATATTAATCTTCCTATATATTATCTATTAAGCTTTAGTATTATAAATAACGTAATTATTCTCTATTTATAGCTACCTAAAATATACAAATAGCTACAGACTCTCTATAATATAAGTATAGATCTTCTATATATAGCTACTAATTTTTAAAGTTAGGATAGCTACTCTCTAGATATTACTAAATAATAACCTAATAATATATCTCCTTATTTATCTCTTTAACTAATTTATTAGTAAGAAGTAAAGTTTTTTTATTAGGGAAATATTAATAATAATATAGATACTATAGCCTATATTAATAAGTATATTAATAAAGTAACTTCTATTAATTCTAGTCTGAATAGTAACTAACTATTAGTTACTTACTTATTCTTTTTCTTATTATTTCCTCTATTCTATTACTTCTGCTTCAGTTAGCTTTAGAGCCTAACTTTACTTTAGAGTTACTTTTTTCCTAAATTCTCACTATTACTAAATAGGGTAGTATTATCCCCCTAGTTATCTCTAGTGTGATCTAGAGTAATTATAGCTTTTATAAGCTTTATATTAGTTTTCTTATACTTTCAGGCTTTATAGCTTCTGTGGATATAATCTTTCTTATTATATCTAAAATATTAGTAGGTATTCTGGCGGTCTTTACAGTATTCCTTAGGGGTAGAGGAGAAGCTACTTAAGTTCCAGTATTATTATTACTTCTTAACTATTATTGAAATACTAGGCTATAGGTGTTTACCCTATAGTAGTACTGTACCTACAGGCTGAATATTCCGTGGAATATTCTA
>MASP02000131.1:0-73387 GCA_001693025.2 Colletotrichum lindemuthianum | reverse complement strand
GCTTAGGGGAGGTTGTTTTGTTTTGTTTGTTTAGTTGTTCCAGCCCAAGCGGCTGGCGCCCACTTCATTACCTCTAAGGTAAAACTTTATACTTTTAATATAAAAGTTTTCCGCCACTAAAATAAAGGTTTTCCAGTATTAATATAAGCTAACTTATAATCTCTATATAAATATAGTAAGATTCAGCTTACTTTTATTAGTAAAGAATGTTAATATTTTAATTAAATATAGCTAATATATAAATTATAATAGTATCAATATAAGTATATTTAATATAGCTATATAGTATCTAAAACTTTATTTATTATAATATTATAATATTCTAAGATATCTAGTAACTAATATAGTATATTAATATTAGGATACTATCTAATTAATAATTAATCTCCAAAACTATTAGTTTAGTATAATATATTATAGAATAGCTAGATAATTTCCTTCTGCATATCTAAAGTCTATTTATTAATATTAATATTTATAATATTACTTAGGCTTTCTAAAAGATATTAATATTTCTAGTTATAGAGATTATAATAGAATATTTAGCTTTCAGCTTTCTATTTTATTCTATCTTTAAGAGGTTTATAAAGATTCTTAATTTTATAATTTTAGTAGTTACTTTTAGCTATAAATATTAAGCTCTAGCTTTACTGAAGCTTTTATTATATAGATTATTACTATAAGGTCTTTCTCTACTATAAAGTTAAATATTATAACTAGAGGTATAATTATCTATAATAATAAGTAATCTTATTACTATTTAAACTAGTTATAAGCTAGTATTAGTATAAATGCTATTCTAGAGTATAATTTACAGTTAGAACTATATATAGAGTAAAGAGCTTAAATACCACTATAGATATAAAGTAAAAGTAACTAAATAAGGAGGTTATTAGTTTTATTAATTTTAAAAAGTTTATTATTTAAGTTATTCTTATTATTGAGGAATTATATTTATTATTGATAATAGTAAAGTAATTATTAATCTCTCTACTTATTAAGATACTTCTTAAAATTAATTTCTTAAACTAGCTAAATAAATATCAGACTTTATAAGATCTTAATAAATTACCTTTTATTATTACTTCTAGAAAGTAAAATATATCTACTAAATAAAATAATATCTTTAAGGAAGCCTAATTAATTATTAGTAAGTATCTTAAAACCTTATAATTTTATTACTATTTTTTTTAGATTTCTTTCTTAATTTATAAAATAAATTTTTTTTTTTTATTGAGTTTATAAGAATTTAGTAAATCTATTTACTTTTTATATTAACCTTCATATTATGAATAAGAAGAATGTTCTATAAATACTAAAGTATTTTTTTTTCCTAATAGTTTATATCTTCTCTAACTATTCTTTAAACTTAGTTTTAAATACGTTTAGAAAGTTTCTACTAAAAAGGTAATTATATATATATATTATAATCTATAGTATTTAGTTATTAATTTAGTTAGAATTATACTTTATAATAAAATTAAAGCTTTTTTATTCACTTAAAATCTTACTGTTAAGAAGGAACTTTAATTTTATTGGTATTCTTACTTCTAAAGAAATAATATTACTTATTATACTAAGATTTCTAAAACATCTTCTAAGATATTCTACTAACTTAAATATTCTACTTATTATTTCCTAATTATAAGGAAATTATAAAAATACATAAATTAGCAGAGGAAAGAAGGGAAAAGATTAAAAATTCTATTTTACTATTTACTATTTCTATTTATTCATATTATATAGATAAAATTTAATTTCAAAGAGGGAAATCATTCATTAGTTGAATAAGGAAAAGGAAGAAAGAGAATTAAAAGATATAGGAAATAAGACGAGAAATATAAGGAAGTTGAAAGAAACTTGAAATATTATAAGTTTCTACACTATAGAAATCTAGTAAATTTTATAATAAAAATATTTACTAAATATACTTATATAAAGTATATTCAAAATTTCTTCTATACGTTAATCTTAAATATAGATAGATATTTAGCTACTGAAATTAGGATATATTAATACAATTATTAATAAGATATTATCTTACTTTAAGTTAAGTAAGATATTATTATTAAAGATATCTAAATAAATTAAGAAATTAGTAATCTTACTTTAAGTTAAGTTTAATAATCTTTATTACTATTTCTATATAAATAAACTTTACTAATCTATAATAAATAGTAATAATAAAGTTAACTATTTATTAATATTAATTTTACTAGGGAAAGATATATTATATATATTATTATATATAATATACTAATAAAGTTAAAGATATTAATATTCATAATATTTAGCCTTTAGGTTATATATAAGCTAGATCTAGATACTCTAAGTAATTAGTTACTAATTATCTAGTAGCTAGTAATAATTAGTAGCTAGTTATTACTAATAGTAGTAGTTTCCACTACTAGGCTATACTATATAGTTAGTATACTATAAAGCTCTAATAGTCTTATAGCTATTACGTTACTAATATTAAGGTTAAGTTTAGTAACTTTCAGTATACTCTTAGTAGTTTCTTAATAGAATAGTGAAATTATTACTTATCCTATAGTTTTTAAGGTTTCTACTTCTAATGTGTATATAGTAAAATCTAAATTAAATTGGTAGCTTAGTAATTAATCTAGAATACTCTTTTAAATAAAAAATTAAGTAGCTTTAAAATTAATATATATATTAAAAGTGATACTATTTAGTATACTTTATATCTTAATTTAAGTATAAATATTTTTATATAAAGTAACTAATAGTATTATTACTATAGGGAGTTTTAATTCTAATAAGTTATCTTCCCAGGAGGATTTAATCTTCTTTTAGTATTTTTAGTGATATTACTTTCTTTCTGTGATGAAACGTGTGGCTACGTAGGCTACGTAACTAGGCTACAGGCCACAGCCTAAAGACTATATTTCAAGAGTTTAAATACCCTACATATCCCGCATTTCAGCTATAAAAATATAAGCTATTTTACTTCCTTATAAACCCTCTGTATAGTGTAAAAAGGCTCCTACTAGGAGCCTCCGCTATATTCTCACAGTTATAAGTTTAGTTTAGCCTAGTTTATAGTATTTTCAGACGTTTTTAATAATCTCTACTTTCTTTTATTATTAATTTATATACAGTCTATACTTATAAGAACCTCTATTTAACCCTTCTTTTTAATATATATATAATACTACTTATCTTGAGGTGTCTCTATATTACCTTTCGACATTATAGTTAACTTTTTAACGTTACAGTTAACCTCTCAAGGGTGCCTTTCAGGCGTCTTTACTACGCTATTTTCAACTAGTAACCTCTCCCTCTTTTAACTTCGCTCTACTTTTTACCTCTCTACCTCTATTATACTTAGATTAGCTACCTATAAAAAAGTGTTCCTTTAGTAATATTAATAGATTCAGTCTATAGCAGTTATATCTAATAAACCTCTTTTCAGATATACTTTATATCTTAAGTATTTAATATATCTAGAGGGATAGAGAAAGCTAAAAAATCTAAATAAGAAACTTTAGTAAAGCTAGACTATAGAGTGAAGTTAATATTTAAAATAATATTATTCAGACTATATACCTAAGGTAGTTAAAATACTAACCTTAAAAATAGCTATCCTAATAGCCTAGAAAGAGTTTAAAGGTTCTTCCCTTTTATAATAATTTTAATAAGTAGTTAACATTTAAGTATACTTTCTAGACTATCACGAGAATAAACTTTATATATAAAATATTATAAATATCCAGTAGAATTTCAGCCTTATTAGGACTAAATATCTAGAATAATATCTCTATTACTATTAGTAGAATAGAGTATATAGAATATAACAATTATAGTAAATAGAAACTACTCTAAAGAGAGTATCTTTAGTGATCTTATTTAGCTTAGAAGGCTATATTTTATATAGTATACTCTTAAGTCTATATTTTATATACTTTAATCTCAAGCAGCTATATATCTCTAAGTAATAAATAAGAAGGTAGTAATATTAAGAGCACTAAAGATACTTAAGAGCTATATCTAGAGTCTCTCTACTTTTTAGAGCGTTTAAAAAGGCTGGGGGAGGCTATTTTCAGATAGTAGAGACTGTTTAGAATTATTACTTTTATATAAATACTAGAAGGCTTAAAAGTTTTATTACTTTCACTTTAGCTTGAAGCCTTCCTCACCTATAGCTTAACACTCTATTACCTTCACTCTAGAAACAGTTATTTGAACGCTTTTATATTTAGATAAACTACTGGGAATATCTTCATTCAGACGTAAGGTAACCCTTACGCCTAAGGAGGTATATAATAAAATATATAACTACGTAAGCTATATAACTAAGCTACAGGCTACAGCCTAAAGACCATATTTCAAGAGTTTAAATACCCTGCATATCCCGCATTTCAGCTATAAGAATATAAGCTATTTTACTTCCTCACAAACCCTCTATATAATGCAAAAAGGCCCCTACCAGAGGCCTCCACTATATTCTCACACTTTCTTTATATTTTATACCTATTAGTTAGTTATAAATAGGATATTCTGCTGAAATAAAGATGTTATTCTGGTATTCTAATAGTTCCTAATAATTACTTAGAATATAGTTATTAGAAACTATATTAATATCTTCTTATATAGATTCTGGGGTATTATCTTCCGAATTAATAGATAGTTTATAATTACTATTAGTAATATATATACTATATTGTTCCCAGGAGTTTTCCTTTATATCTTTCTTAACTGTATAGTTAATTTAACCGTCTGGGTTAGATATTTGGATGTCTATAAAGTTCTATGATTCAGTTTTATTAGTGGGATCTGGTTTGAGGTATTGGTTGTAGGTGACTTTATATAAAACTTAAGTAACTAGCTATATATGTTCTATTATAAAGATATTTTAGATTAATAATTGTATATATTTACTAACTTACTTACTAATTAAGATATATACTTAAGGTTATATATTTATAATCTTTAGTTAGTTATATATGATATTGTTAAATATAATTATCTTAATTATTATAGTGACTATATAATAACCTTCTGAACTTTTCTAGTAAGGTAAGTTAAACTATAAAGTATTTAGTATTATCTTGGAAGCCATATATAGTAAGTTAAACTCTTGAAGTAAAAAAGAATGTTTTAATAACTAAAATAACCTTTTATATTCTCTTAAATATAAAGATTATTACCTACTTTTATAACACTATGATATATACTAATTATTTATATATAAAGCTTAAATATTAAATATTGTAATTGAGAAAAGAATTAAATAATAAATAACTTTAAATTTGGATTTCTAAAAGAGAATTTGAACTTTAAGATAATAGTAATTATATAGTTAGCCTTTTAGCTAAAATAGCTATAATATTATATAATAAGCTAACTATATAGAGAGTTTAATAATATTCTCTCCAAAACTTATTTACTCTTGTTTTAGATATTTTAATTTATATTATTTAATATTTAATTACTTTTACTTTATACCTATAGTAGTATTTAAGCTTTTCACTCTATATATAATTCTAACTGTAAATTTTACATAGTAACAGTAATTATACTAATACTGGCTTACAACTAGTTTAAATGGTAATAAAATTATCTATTATTATAAATAATTATGCCTCCAGTTATAACATTTAACTTAATAGCGAAGGAACATCTTATAGTAATAATTACTAAGAGCCTGAGTAAGGTAGAAGCTTATATATAGCTGAAAGTAACTATTAAGATTATAAGGTTAAGAATCTTTATAAACATCTTGAAAGTAAAATAAAATAAGAAGCTTATAAAAGCTAAGCGTTTTATAATTTATTACTCTTCTATACTCTTTATAATAAAATTAAATTTCCCCTTAAATTTATATAGCTACCTATAACTAGGAAAGTATAATAGCGAATTCTGGATATTCTATTATAATTTATATAACTAGAAGTTTTAATATCTTCTAAAAGGTCTAAGTAATATTATAAATACTAATATTAATAAGTAGACTCTAAATATTGAGAAGAAAATTATCTAACTATTCTATAATTTACTATATTAAGTTAATAATTTCAGAAACTAGTTATTAATTAGATAATATTATAATATTAATATACTATATTAGTTACTGAATACCTTAGAGTATTCTTATATTATAATTACCGGGATTTTAAATACTATTAGCTACACTAAAAATATTTATATTTATATTAATATTATTTATATACTAGCTGTATTTAATATATTAAACCTATTTACTAATAAAGGCATGCTAAATTCTATTATATATATATATATGGAAATTATAAGTTAGGTTATATTAATAGCGGAAAGCTTTTATATTAATAGCAGAAAACCTTTATACTCAGAATATACAATTCTATCTTAGGGGTAAGTAGGATATAGTAAGAATATTAAGATTGAAAATATTAAGATTATAATAAGTATTTAAATAGAGTAGTTATAACTAATAGTAATTAAATCTCTCAAGATATTTAACTTATATATAATATAAGAATGTAAGGATATAAGGTTAATATGAAAGAAGTTATTAGTTATTTATTATCTGCAAAAAGATTAATATAGAGTAGAAATACTAGCTACTATAGCTGTAAGAAATTCAGCTCTAAATTAACTTAAGGTTAGCTGTAGCAGTTGGTAGGGGTAGAAGGGCTGAAATTATACTTCAGAAGATAATATATCTACTAATAGTCGCAATAAAAAGCAAGCTATTAGCCTCTTCCATACTATTTAAAACATTAAGTATTTTATTATCTTTTAAGAAGCTTCTACTGAAAATTATATTCAATATAATATTAAGCTAATATCTATGAAATGCTATAGAGATATTAAAATTCATATTATAATCTTAAAAGGTAAAAATATTAAGTTATATTTATATAACTTTACTTTTTATGTTTTTCCAGCTATAAACTCTATTTTATTTCAGTAGTTAGAAAAGTAAGGTTACTAATAGAATATTAAGCTAACGTATCTTTCTTAACTATAAAGAAGTGACGTTTTTCAAATTATAGTTATTAATATTAAGTATAGCTAATAAGTTCTTAAATATTATATATTTTATAATAGCGTATATATTCTAATAGTATAGTTTATACAATATACATTTTCTTCTAGATAATATTACTATTAGAAATATATTATAGAAACTATTTAAAAACCTCTAAAAGGTAGTAAATAAGTTTAATATTAACAGCTAGAATATTATAAAATAAGGTTTCTGAGCTATTTTATATCACAATTATATATAGAGTTTATATTACTAAAAGCTCCTTAAAGTATAATAAATATTACTTTATTTGGGGAATATATAAAGCTTATAGTATTAGTAAGGTAAAATAAATTATTCACTATATAAAGCGTAAGAGTATTTTATATACTACCTCTAGAGAGTATATTACTTTTAACTTTTATTTATATTACTAAGGTTATATTAGCTATACTTGTTTTTTTAGGTTTATAGATAAGATTAATAACTACTTATAGAACTTTTATTCTATAAACTATATTAATATTGTTTTAAGTATAGTAATTAATAACTTTATTTTACGTTTTAAATATTAATTTAATACTAAAATTAAGGCTTTTAAGTATAATAATAAGGTTTCTAAATATAAGAAGCTAAAAGCTATCTTAACTACTTAAGATATTTACCTTAAGTTATTTATATTATATATATAAAATTAGAATAAAATATAAAGTAGAGGGGCTGATAGCTTACTTTCTATTGTAACTATGAGTAGATAAATTACCCCCTAAAGTATAACTTCAGTCCTTCTATTCCTCTACTAACTACTATAGCTAGCCTTAAGTTAATTTAAAGCCAAATTCCTTATAGCTATAGCAGCTAGTATATTTATCTTATATTAACCTTTCTAATAATATATAACCAATAACTTCTTCTATATTAACCTCATAGCTTTATATTTTTATATTCTTATATTATTTATATATAATTTAAATATCTTAAGAGATTTAATTACTACTAACTATAGCTAATTTAGTTAAATACTTATTATAATCTTAATATCTATAACCTTAATATTCTTACTATATTCTACTTATCTTTAAGATAAAACTTTATATTTCCAATATAAAAGTTTTCTGCCACTAAAATATAGGTTTTCCGCTATTAATATAAGCTAACTTATAATGTTTATATAAGTATAATAGAATTTAGCCTGCTTTTATTAGTAAATAATCTCAATATATTAATTAAATACAGTTAATGTATAAATAATACTAATATAAATATAAATACATTTAATAAAATTGTATAATATTTAAAACTCCAGTAATTATAATATTATAATACTATAAAGTATTTAGTAATTAGTATAATATATTAATATTAAGATACTATCTAATTAATACTTAGTTTCCAAAATTATTAGCTTAATATAGTAGATTATAAAATAGCTAGATAATTATCTTCTGAATATTTAAAATTTGTTTATTAATATTAATACTTATAGGAGGGGCTGATAGCTTACTCTCTATTATAACTATTAGTGGATATATTACCCCCTAAAGTATAACTTCAGCTCTCCTACCCCCCTGCTAACTACTATAGCTAGCTTTAAGTTAATCTAAATCTAAACCTCTTACAGCTATAGTAGCTAGTATATCCGCCCCACGTTAACCTTTTTAATAATAAATAACTAATAACTTCTTCTATATTAACTTTATATCTTTATACTCTTATACCCTCACGCCCTCACGCCCTCACACCATATATAATTTAAATATCTCGAGAGATTTAATTACTGCTAACTATAGCTACTCTATTTAAATACTTATTATAACCTTAATATCTGTAACCTTAATATTCTTACTATACTCTATCCACCCCTAAGATAAAACTTTATATCTTGAATATAAAAGTTCTCCGCTATTAATATAAGCTAACTTATAAGCTTTATATAAATATAGTGGAACTTAGCCTGCTTTTATTAGCAAACGATCTTAATATATTAAGTGTGGCTAATATATAAATAATACTTATATAGATATAGACACTTCTTATATAGCTGAATAGCTTTTAAAACCTCTATAATTATATTACTATAATACTGTAAGGTATTAAGTAATTGATATTACTGTAGTATAATAATATTAGGATATTATCTAATTAATAACTAGTAACTGAAATAATTAGCTTAGTGTAGTAAATTTTAGGATAGTTATATAATTTTCTTTTGAATATCTACAGGCTGCCTATTAATTATAGTGTTTAGAATAATTTCAGTGAGGCTTAGTTTAATAAACTAATAGTGTTAGTTATAATAATTATAGCTAGATATCTCTTTACTTATTCTATATTTCTCTAGTTATAGATAGCTGTATAGATTTCAAGGGGGTTTCAATTTTATGATAAAGATATAGAAGAGTAATAGATTATAGAATATTTAGCTTTCGCAGGCTTTTTATTTTATTCTATCTTTAAGAAGTTTATAAAGGTTCTTAACTATATAACCTTAGTAGTTACCTTTAGCTATATATATTAAGCTTTAGCCTTACTGAGACTTTTACTAATTATTACTATAAGGTCTTCCTCTGCTATAAGGTTAAATATTATAACTAGAGGTATAATTATCTATAATAATAGCTAATTTTATTACCGTTTAAACTAGTTATAAGTTAGTATTAGTATGAATACTGTTACTAAGTAAACTTTACAGTTAGAACTATATATAGAGTGAAGAGCTTAAATACCACTATAGATATAGAGTAAAAGTAACTAAATAATAAACTAATAACTTAAATTAATATTAATATAGAGGATAATTAATATTATTATAAAGTAATATAATTAATATATTTAGAAGGATGAAACCTATAATAGAACCACTAGTATTTACTATTACTTTCTAATATCTTATATATATTTAACTAATAAGAGATAAGGAATTATCTTAATAACTAAAACCTATAATATACTAACTTTCTCTTTATAATCTTGTAAGGAAGAGCTGATAAATCTAATTAACATATTTATATCTATAATATATTTATAAGTTTATATTTATAATATAACTTACCTAAAAGCTAAACTCTTAATGATAGAAAGTAAAAAGAAAGAAAAGATACTTATTTTATATAATAAGAAGATTCTAAAAATGATAATAAATATATACTTAGTGATATATATTTAATATATAAATATTCCACATTTTCAAAATTAGATAATAATATTAGTTTGTAGTTCTTTCCCCTATATATTGTGCAAGTAATTATAATAGAAAGATACCTAAAGAAGAATATTCTAACAACTAGTAACGTTAATAATATCTTAAATCATACTGAAGCTAAACATTTTATGGAATTATTATTCTCTATTTCTATTAATAAATATCTTCAGAATATTTACCAAAAAACGCCAGAGATTTAAGATAATGATAATTGATTACCTGATAAAAAGGAGAAAGTATAAAGTTATATATCTACCTATTAATAATATATATTTATCTAAATAATGAAGTTATTAGGAGAATTCTTTTACTAACTTTATAATTTAGAAATTAATTAAAAGAAGAAGTATTTTATACCAATAGTAGAACCAGAGAAACAAAGAAAGAAGAATATAATAAGGAATAATATAAAAGGAGAATTACTTATATTGAAGATATAGTAATATATTTAACTAACTAATTACTATAGCTTATTTTTACATTTACCCTCTATGTTAGAGGCTGGCTATAAGAGGTAACCTAGTAGTACCTAAATAGTATTATAATAAACTTAAAGAGTTTATATCTATAGTGAAAACCTTTTACTAAACTATAGGGGTGGCA
Source organism: Colletotrichum lindemuthianum (assembly GCA_001693025.2). Taxonomy (NCBI): domain Eukaryota; kingdom Fungi; phylum Ascomycota; class Sordariomycetes; order Glomerellales; family Glomerellaceae; genus Colletotrichum; species Colletotrichum lindemuthianum. The sequence goes on along the minus strand of MASP02000131.1, from coordinate 62,606 downwards.
GCTTTATGAAATCTATATAGTAGTATTTTATATAAGCTTTAAAGTTTAGATTAATAATATATTTCCCGCTACCTTTTCCTCTATTATTATAATAATAGTAACGATTAATAAGCTTATAGCTATATTATTAGTTATCTAATTACCTAAGTAAATTTAGATAATAAGAAAAATATATTCCTTCCAAGGATTTCTAATATTTAATAGTCTAGCTAATAGAAAGATTTATATTACTATTCTCCAGATTACTTTCTAAGTGAGTTTATATTATAATTTCTCTTTCCTTTATAACTATAAGATATACCTTTTCCTTATATATTATAACTATATTTTCCTTTCTTTAAATAATCTATTTACCTTCTTTCCGCACTTTCTATAATACTACTAATTTACTATTATTTTGCCTCTTTTTTCCTATTATTATTATTTTCTTCTATTATATTAATCACTACTTTTATTAATACTAATTTCTCTAATAATAATTCTAACTGCTATTTCCCTCTTATTAAGTTTACTTTTTATATTTATAGTAGCTATATCATTAAAGTTAATCTTAATAATAAAGAGAATTAACCCCCCCAAGTAGTCAAGTTTATCCACTTTAACTATTACTTTAAGTATAATAAAAGTAACTTTATCTAAAGTTATACTTTAGGTTAGAATTACTTCTACTGTAAATATTTAATATTAAAATTGAAATATAAATAGAATTTATATCTTTTTGCAGCTAGCTTTAAGTTATATACTACTGGTTACTAAGTCAACTATTCAATTTCTTATAGTAATTATATTATTACTGCCGCTATTTCTGCTAATAATAAGAAAAGTAACTTTAAAAGCTACAATATTATTATCTTTTTACCTAAGATTTCTGCTGCAGTTTAATATTATAATTAATACTTTTATTATACTTAGTAGATATTCTCTATCTATATTACTATTATACTTACTATTTTCTCTTTTTATACTAAAGGTAGCTTCTTACCTACCACTATCTTTAGTTTTAAGTAGATAATTGCTAGCTTTAGTAGTATCATATAAATAATAATAAATTATCTTTCTTTCTTTCCTTCCTTCTCTCTAAACTACCTTATTAATTTCTTCTTAATAGAATACTATTATATACTCTAGTAACTATATTACCTTCCATAATTATTATAATTATATTCTTAATTCTACCGAAACTAATTTACCTATCTGCCACTCCTATACTTCTGCCGCCCCCCACCTCTACTAATAATATTTTAGCTAATAATTAGTTATATCTATATATAATAAACAAATAGCATAGTATATAGTCTGAATATAGGTTGTTGAAAAGTATAATCTATTTAACCTAGAATAGAACGCTCGAATGTATATAAATAGGCTAGTTAGGCTTTATATAAGCTAGAATAGCCACACAGTAGAATAACTACTGTAGCTATTCTTACACACCCCCCCAGCAGAATAACTACTGGATGAAATCTTATACTTTAAGCTCTAAATAGTATGTTTTTAATAAATAAAATACTATAAATAGATATTGAAAGTTATTCTTTAAATATTAAAATAAAAGAAATAATATTCCTTAACTAACTTATTATAATATTTATCTTTAATATAGTTATTATTAATATTCAGTAGGAGTAACCTATTAGTTCCTTCTGAGATTATATAATTTTAGCCTTATAAGTATTATAAATTTTAGCTTTATTTACACTTACTAAGCTTTTTTGTTTTCTTAACTAATAATCTTAACTATTATTATATTTATTAGCTATAAGTATTACTACTATAGATTTTATATATTTTTTTATATAAATTATTTTAATTATTACTAACGCTTAATTTAGACTGAGGTAACTTATAATACTATTACTAAGGTTAATAGTGTAATTCTGTTATATCTTATTCCAGATATTGTAATTTTTAATTAACCTATTCCTATTCTCACTTAGTAAATTCCTTTATTAAAAGAGATACTTTTTAATACTAACCTCACATCTCTTTAATAAACAGAATTTAACCTCATAATAGATATTTGTTATTATTTTCATTATTCCCTCGCTCCTAATAATATATCCAGAACTTAAGAACTAATTTTTTATTCTCTTAAGGAAGTATACTATATCTAGTAACTACTTAGTTTATTTATTTATTTTACTGATACTAACTCTTTATTTCTTATAGATATAATAGTAAACTTTATTATGAAACTTATAAAGTTTATTAGAATTCAGTCTATTTATATAATTTGAAAGTAGATTAGTAATATAGAGTATTTATATCTCTTTAAAGTATATTTTACTATTAAGTAGCAGTCTGAGATTAAGGTTTTCTAACTAAACGTTTTTATTAAAGTATATTTTACTGAGTTTCTTAATCTCTAAGAATCTTTACCTAGTCTTTCTATACTTAAGTTACTTAATATACTTAAGTTTAGTAATATTAAGGACATTATTATTTAGAAGTTAGCTGCCTCTATTAAGAAGTTAGCTACTCTTACTATTATTAAGCGTCACTATAGTTATCTTAAGAAAGTATAAATTATTACCTCTCCTACTAATAATAAAGAAGATAACTTTATAGGTAATCTATTAGTTAAGAATAAAAATAAGGAGTTTAAACTTATTAAAAAGGATAATAATAAAGTTAAATAACCTAAAGAAGAGGAAGAAGATAAAGTTAAAGAGGTTATTGAACGCCTAAAGAAATATCGTAAGAATATACTAATATCTATAAGAAAGTCCACTTAAATTAAGGATTAAGAAGTATCTTTTAAGATTAAGAATCTAAAATGCTAGCTTAAGAGTATATAGTATTAATTAACTAACTTTAATAAATCTACTAATTCTAAGAAGTTTATATTTATTAAGAAAAGTAAGTTAAAAGTTAAGACTTTAGAGGAATATAAAAGTTACTTAGTTAAAAATAAAATAATTAGAGAGGCTTAGCCTTTCTAAATTATTCTCTATACTATTTATATTTTAAATTTTATTCTTAACTATAATCTCTATCTCTATTTAATTAAAGTTAGAAATAGTAATATATTTACTAAATATTATTTCTAGTATATAAATAGGTTCTAAAAAATCTATATCTCTATATCCTAAAAGATTTATAATATATTTAAATACTATATTAAAGCTATTAAGATATCTGATAATAATTCTGTAAGTAGCTTATTATAAATTACTAACTTAAAGCTGACTCTTACAGATAAAAAGTAAGTAAGTTAGTAATATAAAGGTTATAATCTAATTTAAGTTATATTTAAACTAATAGAAAGAATCTAAATTAGTTTTTATTAAGAATAGAAATATTCCTAGTTTCGTTATTTAGATGCTAGTTACTCTAAAAAATATTATCACTAAAGTATTATTATTCTTGCTGTTTATTTAACTACCTATAGTTAACTAGATCTCTAACCTAACTGTAAATATAACTAAGTTACTTTTTAGCTGGAACTCTATCTTTCAGCTAGTTATTAATAGTTTTAGAGGTTATCTTAGTAGTTTAACTTTTAGCTCTATTAGATACCTCGCTATTTTAAGCTAGAACTATTAAATACTAACCTCAGTTTCAGTAGAGTTTAATATATTTTTAACACTTCTTTAACCTAATTTCTATATACTAATAGCTACAGTTTAAGCTTTATCCTAGAGTAATAAGTTTAAATAGTCTCTCTTAAGTTAGATATAAACTTAATTAGAGACCTTTATTCCCCACGAGAGAGTAGATAAATTCCGCTATTTACTTACACTTTATATTAATATTACTAAGACCTTCCTCTGAGAATTAGAATTTTATCTATTATTATTTAAATTCTAACTTTTAGGAGACTAAGTAGCCTAACTTAAATAGTCTTAATAATATTAATTAAAAATCTATCAGGTTAAGAAATACTCTAAATTATTTAAACTTTATTTAAGTTAAGTTTTTTATAAGTCTATCTATTAATATTATATCTATAAATATATAACTAACCTTAAAACTTCCTTTTAAGTATTTTTAATATAATTATATTTATTAAATATCTATATATTAAAGTTTAGTAGATAGATACTTACTATCTGAGACTACTAGTCTAATAGTTTAGTAGTTATTATAATAAACTCTCTAAATATCTCTAAAATCTAATTCTATATCTTAAAATAGTTTCTTCAGAATTATAACCTCTTTTAAAATATATTTTAAACTAAGAAATTTTACCTTAGTAATTAATATTATAATAGTATTTTATTAAGCAGCCTTCTATTAGATTAGTCCTCTAAATAGAGTAATGATATAGCTATAACTTAATCTTTAAGTATCTTTATTATCTGTAAAAGAAGTATCTCTAGTAATTAAGAGTATCTGAAATATCTTATCTATACCTCCTAAGCTTCCAAACTGAAATGCTAGGAATCTCATTCTATAGAGATACTAAATTATATAATCTATAGTATCTTAATATATTTAAGAAAAGTTTATAAAATATCTGAATAGGAGAAAGTAAGTATATAAAATATCTAGTTATATTATAATTAATATATAGAGAATTAAACTAATCTTAATTTAATATATATAAATTTCTTTTAACGTTACTTAACCCAGATTTATAATAAAAAGTACTATTAGAAGTAGTATTATTAGTATTAATATATACTTAAAATTAAAATGTTTAGTAATTTTAATAATATATATATTATAAACTAAGTAAATCTTCCGATATTTATAATCTCTAACTACTTAAACTCCCAGAAAATACTCTACTAAATTCTATTCCTTTAGCTTATATACCCACTTTATACTAGTAATAATATTAAATACTTCCTTTTTAGCTACCTTATAATATAAGAGAAGAATATTATCTATATAAAAGAGAATATAAATAGTTAAACTCTAGTTTTTAAACAGATAAAACTTCTCTAGATAAAGGATAAAACTTAGAGACTTTAGTATAACATAGAAAACTTTATACTACAGGAGGGATATATCTTAAAACCTATAAAAAACTTATTCAAGCTCTATATACCTCCCTACCACCTTAAATCTATCAGATAATTTAACTATTATTAGAAAGCTATTTAAATTCCTTATAATATTAAGAAATATATTAATAATATTAAACTGAAGGACTTTAAAGTTAAATTATACTATAATTACTATAGCCACTCAAAAAGTTTAAGTAGCTAGCATCACTATATATATAGTTTACAGTAAATTAACTAGTTATATATCTCTATATATATAAATCCTCACCTTATATTATTCCAGGAAACTATCAGTATCTATCTTATAAGTAAAAACTTACTTTAAAAATAGAAACTCTAACTTTATATCCTAGTAATCTATTTCTCGCTAGATATTTCTTTCTTTTAACTTTATAATTTTAACTCTTACTACTTTAATAAAAGATATTCAGAGGGGTTCTAGTAAGTTAGTAATATCCTTCCAGATTTTAGGAGGTACCACTAATTAGTTAAAATATATTTAAATCTATATAGCTAAATCCTTCTTTTTTAGAGCTGCATTTTAAATAATAAGGAAAACTATTAGAAAGCTGAAACTATCACTATTAAGCTCCTATTACTAATTAGATAGATAAATACTAATGAAACTATCCTATTCACACTCTATAAGATATAAAATACTACTATTATATTCTTTTAAAAATATTATATAGTTATTAATATTAATTTTAAGCTTAAGTTACTATTATTATCTATTTCTATATTATTAGCTTAACTTTTAGACTATCAAAATCCTAAGATTCTGAAATAGAAAGTTATATTTTAGTTTACCTTTAGTTAGCTAAACTAGGATCCTAATATAATTACCTCTAGCCTCCTAATTTAAAGTAGGTTCACCCTCTTAGCTAGCTAGATCTTATATTTTAAGTATACTATCTAGTTTTCTTACTATTAGTATACTTTCTAAATTCTAATTTTTAGATATTTATATTAATCTTATTAATGTAGAGGTTAGTTTAAATATTATTAAATCTCTCTTATCAGTTTTTAAGATTAAGCTAAAATTTAAGTTAATATCTTAGGTTATCTCTAATATTATAGATATTACTAGTAAAAAAGAGAATCTTTTAGTAGATATTCTCTCTAATTTAAACTCTCTAGATATCTTAAGAATAAAATCTTCTTCCTCCTTAGTAATTAGCTTAACTAGAGGTTTTATAATTTTTTTAGTAAGTATTTTATATAAGTTATATTTTAAGTAGAATCCTTTCTTAATAAATTTAATATTCTAAATAATAATAACTTTATAAAAATAGGGAATCTAGATCTTATAGAGATTATAAGTATTTAGAATATATCCTACTAAATATCTAATATATCCCCTTAGTTTAACCTTAAATAACCTTTTCAAAACATTTTATTTACAGTATTTCGTAAGTAAGTATACTTAATATCTATAAATATAAATCTATCCCTAATAGAGATATAAGTCTTAATATAAACTTAAAGTATATTCTAGAACTTACTAATAAAAATACTATCTAAACTAAATTTCTTTAACCTTATATAGTAATTTATAGTTATTTGAAGTATTTAGAGATATATTATATAATGTTACTACTATTTAAATTACTTCTACTTATAGTTCAGATAGTAATTCTATAGTTTCTTATATCTTAATACTTTAAGTTATTAGTTCTTTTCTTATATACTTACTTATTCTAACTAGTTTTTTTATATATAAAAGAGACAGCTTAAAATTAATATCTTACTTTTGTACCTAAATTTAATAACCTATTTCGCTATTAATTACTATTATAGCTTACTTAATATTCTAGTAAATCTTATAAATTAAGAAACCTCTCTAGATTTAATCTATTTTTTAAATATTATAATTACTTAATAAACTAAGTTATAAGTTTTATCTATAAGAGTAAATACAAAAAGTAAGCCTGAAAATTTATCCTTAATAATAAACGCCTATAAATTACCTATATATACCCTAGGAAAGTTAAATAAATCCTAAGAGATTCTGTAAAATAGGTAAACTAAATATAATTCAGATAGTTATCTAGAAATAACTTATTAAGAATAAGCTTCTATATAGTATAAATAGTCTAATTACTTTAAGCTTATAATTTTTACCTTCTGAATATTAAGTATTAGATACTTGAGAATATTAAGGTTAAAGTAGTCTGTATAAAGATACTAAGTTAGAATATTATTAAACTTATTATCTAGTAGAAATACTAAAGGTTAAAATTATAATAGTAAAATATAAAGTAATTTTAAGATTATACTAGAAATACTTAAATAAACTATTAAGTAGTTAGAAAGTAACTTATATTTAAGAAAGATAAAGTTATACTTTCTAGGTAGCTATCTTATTGTAATAGAGTAATTAAGTAGCCTATATCTAAATATACAGTTAAATTCTATATACTAAATCTTGATTCTTTTTAAGAAGTAGAGTTTTTAAAATAATATTAATATAAAAACTTTTAATATAAGTAATATTATCTAATATTAAATTAAGTATATTCTTCCCCTTTAGACTATTAANNGACTATTAAGAATATTCTAAATTATATACTTACTTTATCTAATAATTAGAAAGTCAGCTAAGCTATATTAAACTATATTTATCTCCTAACGTAACTTAAAAAATCCCTCTTTGAATAATACTATAGAATTAGTAATATAGACTACTTTATAACTATTAAAAACTATACTTACTGAAAGTAAGTAAGGTCCTTAAGTAGTAGAAGAAATACCTAGAGGTATATTAGTATTTAACTATTTAAGAAGAGAGGGATTAATACTAATATATATTAAATTCGAAGGATACTAACTAATTCCACTAGATTTACCGCCTAAGGGAGTTACTTTAACTTTAGAATTATCTAAGGATAACTTTTTAGCCTTAATTATATAACCTTTATTATTAAGCTATCCTTTTTTAACTAGCTTCTAGTAAAATCTATATAATTTAGAGTTATTAATTCTATTAATTACTATATTTTAAGTAGTAAGTAATATATAAATATTAGGAAATTAACTGTAAATACTAGTAATAGTATATTTAATATATCTATAATCCTCAGGTAGATATAGATACTATCTCTAGTTATATAGATATTTTAGTTTTAATTAAATTATATTATCTAATCTTCCTATAAAAGTGATTAATATAAATAGTAATTTAGTTTAGCTTTTAGTTAAACTTTTATTTATATATATCAGAAAAGCAAAAATCTCTCTATATTAAGCTAGACTAATAATTAGTAGGTTAAGAATTTTATTCTTAATTACTTTTTAGTAATATTTAGAAACCTAACTGGATATAATATAGTAACTAAATACTTAAAGTTACTTTTTAATTATAAGTATATTCTTAATCTTAGGAATATTAAATATAATTACTTAAAGGTAAATTATATACTACTTATTATATTAAGCTGAAGTAGAGATATTTAAATTAGCTTTTTCCAGGATTTTCTTATATTCTATTTAGACTCTCTATTATATAACTAACTTATTCTGAGTATATTAATATTTTAAAACTTTAAGGAGTACTTAAAAAGATATATTATTATTATTAAGAAACTCTATTTAAGCTGGTATAAGAAGATTATTATTAATAGTTATATCTATCTATATCTAAATTATATTATAGTATTTCTTAATATCCTTATAGTTAGATTTATAAACTACTTAAAACTTAAGATCTATAGAGTAGTAATTAAAAATACCTATAATCTTAACTATATATAAATCTAAATTTTTAGTTTCTTAAGTAGTATTTTCTATAGATAGCTAAATATCAAAACTTAGTAGATTAAGTAGTTTTATAATATTAATAGTTAGTATAATATCTGGATCGAGGTACTTCCAAATATCTCAGCTAGTTATATAAAATTAAAGAGTAATATACTATTAGTTGAAATCAGTACTATTAGATAGCTTAATCTTAGTATTAAGGCTACTAACGGTTAAAAATACTATATTAGAATAGTTATAATAAATCTGAAAAAGTATTTATTTCTTTATACTAAAATAATTAATAGGAGTTTAGAGGATAATTAAATAAATCTAGGCTTATAACTATAATAAATAAATAGTATAGTATATAGTCTGAATGTAGGTTATTGAAAGGTATAATCTATTTAACCTAGAATGGAACGCTCGAATGTATATAAATAGGCTGGTTAGGCCTTATATAAGCCAGAACAGCCACACAGCAGAATAGATACTATAGCTATTCTCACAATATATCTATTTAAAAAATAATTAAAAAAATAAGAAAAATAAGAATAAGTTGACAGATATAGAGAAAAAGAAAAAAAAGTATAATAATCTTTTTATTAAGAAATAACTTTATAATTTTATATTTATATAATTTAGAGGCTATTAAATATTCTATCTGCAATCTATATAACTTTTATTATTAGTAAAGTAATATTAACTTCTTTTATTTATAAATATTTCTATATTATAATTTCAAATATAATATTACCTTATTATTAATAGCATTCTCTAAAAGTTTCCAGATTAATATATCATAGCCTTTCTATTTAACTAATATATTTTAATTTTACCTTTACCCTAAGATATTCTTTACTATAAGAATCTTCTTAACTTTATATTCCTTCTAGACTTTACTATTCCTTCTTACTAAAATAAAGATAACAATAAATTAAATATTTATATAATATTATAAAGATAAGAAGATATTTTTAGTTTATTTCATCAAGTTAATATAAAGTATTAGGTAAATACTCGGGGAAATATTTCATATAATATTAAGTAGACTCAGTATATTAATAATATAATATTTATAAGCTACCTAATCAAACTTTTTACTTAATTAGTTTATCTTAATATATTATAAGAAAAGCTAGATTTTATAACTTACTTAAAATTTCTTTACTAGTTATTATATTCTATTAATCTCTATCTTATTATATTATTAAATATAAATTATTATAATTTAAGCTAAAGCTATATCCTCCTTAAGGTAAGTAAGAAATATTAAAATCTATTTTAAGTTTATATTTATACAGAATGTCCCTATCATAATATATAAAATAAATATTACCTTAAAGCTATTTAGAAATTTATTAAAACTTTCTTTAGTTATAAAGATATTTCTATTATTAAATGCTAGTTAGTATATAATAATATAAAATAGCTAGTCTATTTATAAAACAATAATATATATTTATAGAAATACTTAGATTTTAGGTATTATTTACTTTATTTCACTATTTATTTAGAGGTGGAATAATATTAAAAGAAGCTATTTAACTTTTACATATTAATATAATATTAACTAAAAGGTATCTATTAAGCTAGACTTTTGGTTAGTAATAAATAATATAGGGAAATTATAGAATTACTATTATATACTCTGGAAATACTTTATATAAGCTTCTACTAATATAAATATTATAGCTTCTAACTAAATATATTTAGAAAGCTAATTAATAATAACTATTAAAAATTTGGAATTACCTTCTATAGTAGAAGGTAATTTTATTATAAAGTTAATTAAGATTTAGAATTAGGATTTATGAGAAATTAGAAGAGACTGTAAGAATTCCTAGTAGTATTTTTAATTCTTATAGACGTATTAGTAGATATTATATATATTAATAAACTACTTAATAGTCCTTAATATTCTATCTTAATACTAATTCTATAAATATATTATAAATATTAAGTTAATATTAAGGTAATTAAGAATAGAAATATTATAGACTATTTAAAGAATTACTATAGTTAGTAGCTTATATTTAGGAATCCAGATTCTACCCTAATATAATAATATACTATCTAACTTTACTAAGTAGTTAGCTATCTATATTTATATATTTACCTCTAGAGGAAATATTTATTCTATTTATTAGACTGCATTTTTATAAACTTTATATATTAATATTATTAAAATTCCTTACTTCCAAAATATTAACAATATAATATTCTGGAATATTATATATTTATACAGTAGTTAAGTAACATTTTGCTAGTAATTATTAACTATCTATATAGATTCTTTTCTATTTCCATTTATTTCTATTTACTAAATTAAAATTATAAAGAGTAGCTTAACTATATTTATTATATTAACCTATAGGGGGTAGACACCCTATATTAGAGGCTATAACTTAGTTATATTATTCTATTTCCACCTTAATACGATATTTAGATAATCTATAAGGTAGCCTAAATAACACCTTAGGATAAACTTCAACTTTAAAAGAATCTTAACTTTCCTAGCTTATTACTTTAGAATAAACTTTACGCTTATAAAATATATTAAAACCTTATCATTAGAAAGAATAATAAAGAATTCTACTATATTATATAGCTTTACTAATTATACTTTCAAGTATAATATAACTACTAATAACTTCTTATTATAAATAATATAGTTTCATCTAGATTAAAGTTAGTTAAGCTAAATAGTAGGCTACTAGCTATAGAATATTCTCTTTATTCTTCTGTAATAGGTAACCTCCCAGTATTATCTTAAAATTGTCTATCTCTACTATTATAAAGTTCTCCAGATTTTATAAACTTATAACTAACTTCAAAATAAATATAATCTTAAAAGTATTAAACACCTTTTAGTAAACTTTATTTCAGTAAAATAAAACTTCTTTTTATACTAACTATATAAGAGGTTCTATTAGGCTAAAGAAATAATCTACTAAATTATAATAGAAGTTTATAAACTTAAGGAAGTTTTAGATATTCCTAATATTTTTAGAAACTTTCTACTTCTATATAATCTTAATCTTCTCAAAGCTATATGATATTCCCTAGGAGGGGCTAATAGCTTACTCTCTATTATAACTATTAGTGGATAGATTACCTCCTGAAGTATAACTTCAGCCCTCTCACCCCCCTACTAACTACTATAGCTAACTCTAAGCTAATTTAAAGCTAAACCCCTTATAGTTATAATAGCTAGTATACTTACTTTATATTAACCTTTTTAATAATAAATAACTAATAACTTCTTCTATTTTAACCTTATATCCTTATATCCTCACGCTATATATAATTTAAATATCTTAAGAGATTTAATTACTACTAACTATAGCTACTTTATTTAAATATTTATTATAACCTTAATATCTGCAACTTTAATATCCTTACTATATTCTATCCACCCCTAAGATAAAGCTTTATACTTTTAATATAAAAATTCTCTACTACTAATATAAGCTAACTTATAAGCTCTATATAAATATAGCGGACCTTAGCCTACTTTTATTAGTAAATAATCCTTAATATATTAAGTATAGCTAATATATAAATAATATTTCTATAAATATAAATATTTCTAATATAACTAGATAACTTTGAAAACCTCTATATTTATATTACTATAATACTATAAGATATCTAATTACTAATATTACTATAATATATTAATATTAGAATATTATCTAATTAATAACTAGTCTCTAAAATAACTAGCTTAATATAGCAGATTATAGGATAGTTATATAATTTTGTTTTGAATATTTATAAGCTGCCTGTTAATTACAGTATTTAGAATATTTTAGTAAGATCTAGTTTAATAAACTCATAATCTTAATTTTAGTGGTTATAGCTAAATATCTCTTTAGCTATTCTATACTCCTTTAGTTACAGGTAGCTATATAAATTTCAAGAGGATTTTTATTTTTGTAAAGATATAGAAAAGTAATAAATTATAGAATACTTAGCTTTCGCAGGCTTTTTATTTTATTCTATCTTCAACAGGTTTATAAAGCTTCTTAACTTTATAACTTTAATAGTTATTTTCAGCTATATATATTAAGTTTTAGCCTTACTGAGACTTTTGCTATATAAATTATTACTATAAGATCTTCCTCCGCTATAGGGTTAAATATTATAACTGAAGGTATAACTATCTATAATAATAGGTAATTTTATTATTATTTAAACTAATTATATATATATTTCCGCTATTGTATTCCCCTGGTTGCGGGTGGCCGTATGGATTTAAGGGGAATTTCGGTTTTATCGTAAAGGTATAGATACAGAAGAGCAATAGATTATAGAATGCTTAGCTTTCGGCCCTCTATTTTATTCTATCTTCAAGAGGTTTTCAAAAGTTCTCAACCTTATAATCTTAGTAGTTACTTTTAGCTATATATATTAAGTTTTAGTTTTACTAAGGCTTTTACTATATAGATTATTACTATAAGGTCTTTCTCTACTATAGGGTTAAATATTATAACTGGGAGTATAATTATCCATAATAATAGGTAATTTTACTACCGTTTGAACTAGTTGTAAGCTAGTATTAGTATAAATACTATTGCTAGGTAAATTTTACAGTTAGAATGAAATATAGGGTGAAGAGCTTAAATACCACTATAGATTAAAAGTAAAAGTAATTAAATTTAAACTAATTATAAGCTATCATTAGTATAAATACTGTTACTAGGTAAATTTTACAGTTAGAATTATATATAGAATAAAGAGCTTAGATATCACTATAGATATAAAGCAAAAGTAACTAAATATTATATTCCCCTTTCCACCTTAATAATAAAGCTAGAATACTTAGTCTTTTTCACTAAGAACCTATACTTCTCCAGATCTAAATATAGGCTAGCCTTCTTTAGCTACCTTAGAACTAAGGTAATCTTAACTTAATAATTAGCCTGTAACCTATAGCTATAAATAAATATATTATTAAGATATACTATAATAGAATTATTAAGTATATCTTAAAGTATTCTATTAATATATTACTGAAATATAATAGGTATATCCATGAACCTAAAAGATATAATTAGCTACTTAAATAAGCTAAAAACTATCCGGAAGGCTATTTTATATTTTTATTCCTCTATAATAAAACTCTTATAAAAGGCTATCCAGATATTAATCTTTGTAAACTATTTCACCTTAAATAATAAGTAAAGTATCTTCTTAATTAATAGTAAGAGGTAGTAGTAGTAAATACTAATAATATTAAAAATATAATAGTTAATATAAACCTGCCATTTTCCCCCCAGTTTCTTAATTTAAAGAATAAATATCTCTATAGCTAAGAAGCTAATTTATATTTAGCCCTTCTTTATTAAGTTAGTAACTTAATATTAAACCTTAGGAAAATATTCTCTTAGTTTATAATAAAGTAATTCCTAAGGTAAATTCAGCTTAATGTTATTTATATTCTTCTTAAGTTATATATAATAATTAAAAATCCTCCAGTAGGGTAAAAGGTTGGATATTCTTTCCTTATTAAATAGATTTATAAAGAGAATATAGATTCTTAGTAAAGTAAATATTAACTCCTTTAGAGTTAACAGTAATATAACGGCAAAAGCAATATTAATATATACTAAGTTAGTAACTATCCACTTATAACCTCCCTCTCTTATATCAAATAATATAATTACTAATAGCTTAATAGAACTAGCAAACCCCTCTATATATATACTCTTTAGAATATTATTAATAATTAGTATTATAAAGCTGCTAACTATATTTATCCTTATTATATTCCTTATAGAGTTAACAATTACCTCTTAGTATTATAACTATAACTTCCTAAAAATAGCTAGCTATATTATACCCAAAATAATATAAAGTAAAGTCTTGAATATCTATTTATTTAGATTAACATAAACTCTAACTATCCTAATAACAACTATAGCCTAACTAGCATTCAGAATAATTTCTAGCTAATGTAACTGCGGAAAGTTAATAATAATAAAATCCTACTACTTTCTAAACTTCTTACTAACTACTTTATAATAATTATAACTACTATTAATTTAAGCAAAAATAAAAAACGTATTATTTATTAATATAGAAACCAGAAAGAATAATTTATCTATCTAACTTTATATCTCTTTAATCTTATTTGCTACTATACTGGCGTTACTAGTAGTTATACTACTTCACCCTCCAGAAAGTTTCTTCTGGAAGGTTATTCTTTTTCCTTATTATTTATAATTTTCTTATTTAGTTATAAAATCTAAATATTAGTACTTAGAGCTATAGGAAGGCAGGCAGAATATAGCTTATATTTAGTAATAAAATAATTCTTAACGTTATAGTAAATATAAATACCAGCCTATATGTATACTTATAAAACCACTAAGCTTTTCTACCAGAGTCTATATATATTCACTATAGTAGCTAATAAAAACTTAGCTAATATAAAACTTTAGCTACCTAACCCCCTTGGCGAGAGTAGCTAGTATTATAGTAATATTATATTAGTATTAAAGTAGTATAAGTTATATCTGTACCAGTTATTTATATATTTCTATTCTTATTAACTAAGTGTTCTATCTATAATTAAAATCAGGATTAGCTATAATTCCGTAACCTTATATTAAGAATCTTAAAATCTATAGTAATTATATAGTAATACTAAACTTCAGTATAGTAATCTATTTAGCTAATATTATAACTAATAGCAGCTATCTAAATTCAGTAGAAGAAGGCTAATTATAAATACTTTTGTTAAATATTCCCTATCTAAATATACCCCCCAATCTAACTTATAGTTAATTTAAATTTAATAAAGAATTTAGCAAATATCTAGTTGAATCATTACTAAAAGTATTACATCTTCTTAAAAGCTTAGAAACTATAGTGGAGCTTTCTATAGTATTCAGTAAAATACTAGAGAAAGATATTAATATTTTAACTATATGGAAGCCTTTAGACTATATAAAAGTTACTAATTTATATCTAAAGCTTTAGTAAGAAGTTAGTTTATAAAAACTGCTAGAAATTCTCTGGGTCTCTAATAAAAGTCTAGTTAACCTTAAGCTTATATTATATAATTATCTTTTATACTGGAACGTAAAGAATATTACTATAAAAAGAAATATTAATTAGAAGAAACATCCTCTTTATAAAGAAGATCTATATAATCTGCAAAACTACTTTATAAGTCTATTAGAATTATATAAAAGCCTCTTAGAGAGCTTAATTTCTATCTATAATTAGGTTTATCTGCTGGTAGTCTATTAAAACTCCTATTAAAGATTCTATAATATTAATATTTATTATTATATTTATTATCTTCAATATTATCTATTTAGTCCATTATTTACTACTAAATTAAACTTAAGCAGAAAGTTTATCAATATTAAAAGCTACCTATAAAAGGTAACCTAGTAATACCTAAATAGTATTATAATAAACTTAAAAGGTTTATACCTATAGTGAAAACTCTTTACTAAACTATAGGGGTGGCAGCTCTGTAAATCCTGCATAGTAATATTCTATATAAACCCTAAAGCTTAGGTTTGTAACACTATATAATAATAAAAATATAAAAGTAAATATATTAAATAATATAAACTTATATAACTAGCAATATCTTTATATTATTACCTGTTATTTCTATTTACTATAGATAGTATATTTATATAATAAGTAACTAAGCTAAATTAATAATAACCTTAATTATATTATTATTTAATAATATTATATTTATATATTCTAAATAAGCTTCTATAAGATTACAGCTAATATATATAAATTTAATATTTATATTACCAGTAAGGATAATAACCTACAGAAATATTAAGAACCTTAATTTAAAAGATATTTATAAGGCTTTTACTGAAAGAAAATACCTACCAAATACTTATAATTTATCTAATGAATATAAATATTTCTAAAGCTATAGCTTTTAGAGAAATGCCCGCAATTAAAATATAGTAAAGCTATACTAACTATAGATATTCTTCTAATTTAATATTCTAACTATATCTTCCTCCCTAGATTCAATTGATAGCCTTTAAAATAAAAATAATAATAATCTTCCCTTAGCTAGTATTAATAAGTATAAGAGTATATTTAGAAATATTGAAGTAAAAATATTAATAGAAATATATTAAAAAGATCATATCTTAATAATAAGATAAAGATATTAAGTTTTAAAGTAACATTAATAGTATTTAACCTAATAATGTTTTTAGTTACTATTATATTTATATATAGAAGATGTTAGGTATCCTTTTCAATAGAAACGTTCAGGAATTCTATCATAATAACTTAAAAGGATGGATTTTAAATTACTTTAGTAATATGGAAAAACCGGTAATATAAGCCTTTAAGAACTATCTTATTAGGGGAGATATACATATTTCCATAAATAAGACAATATTAAAAAAGAAGCTTATAAATCTTTTTAAAAAGAAGATCTTAATAACGTAGATAAAAAAAAGTATTAAATAATACTAATAATACTACTTAAACTTTAGATAGGTAATTGTAAAAGATATTAACTTAATTAATAACCTTCTGAAAGTAAAAGAATTTATCTCTATCAAATAATAATACTCTATACTTAGAAACCTAATAATAAAAACTTTATATATAATATTGTTAATATAAGGAATAAGAATAATATTAATATTAAGCTTATAAGTAATAAAGCTAGATATTTATATAAATATTAACCTACTAAAGCCTAAAAAGATAATAAGTAATATTAGTAAGAAGGAGAAATATCTAGAGTTAACTAAATCCCTAAGACTCTATATATATCTAAGAGAAGAATATTAGTTAATACTAAAATACTATATTGTTTTCAGCTACTTTAATTAGAAAGCAAAATTGTTATATAGTAAAGTGTATAGTATGAATAATAAATATACCAGAAAGAAGTATTATCTCTTTAGGAATAAGATATAGATATTTATTACTAAGTATATTACCTAAAGAATTACCTGAAATATAATAGAAAGAATATTTAATAACATATTAGTAGAATATATACTTATATTATAAGATATTGATTATACTAATCTAAAATAAGCTCTTACTTACTTAAAAGGCTATACTAGTAAGAAATTTATTTAATATACCTACAGTTTACTTCAATTACTATAGAAACCAAAACAATATAAACCTCTAAATCTATACTAAAAACCATAAATATACTAAGAAAGTTAAAGTATTTACATTTATAATACTATAAATTAACCTTCTTTATTATATGTATCTACAGTTATAAAGGCTATAGAAGGAAGTTAATAAAATAATATATATAACTATCCGCCAGATATAAAATATAGTTAATATGCTCTATAATATTATTAGTAAGGTTAAGCTAGCTATTAATAAACTATATAAATAAATAATAGAGAAATTTAGATACTAAAAGTAATTATTAAAATAAAGAAGTATTTATATTTTGAATTATAACTAATTTCTTATAGATTATATATATAATAACTAAAAATAAACTTAATATTTCAATTACCTCCCACTACTTTATTTATAATATATATAATAATATCATTATCTTATAATGATCTTGTAAGAAATTATAAGGGGGAAATATATAAAGTAAATACTAAATATACTTAAAGCTAGTAATATAATACTAATTAATAAAATATACTTTAGAGAAATATAAAGTAGCTAACTTATAATTTAAGAAGATATTTATTATTAATATGATATTAGTAGAGAAATTCATAATATCTTTTAATAATATAACCTCTATAGAGAAGATAATGAAGGAGAAATATAATAATAAAGATAAGATATTAGAAACTAACTTTATATTTATCCACTTTATTATAGTAAATAGTAAGAAGGAAACTATTAACTTTATAAGATTTATAACAATTCTTTAATATTATATTTTTTGCTATTTAATAACTACTAATAAATTAGAAATCTTCCCAACCTTTTAATACTTTAATATGATTTTCAAATATATTCTTCTAAGTATTAAAGTAGGTAAACCTTCTATAGAAAATATGTAATAACTTAACATTCTTTAGAGACTTCTTCCTAATATCTTTTCAGATATAATAGCCTTAAAAATAAATATTAGACTTAAAAATAGATGAAACTTTATAAGTTTCAGTATAGCTAGAATATTTATATTCTTTAGAAATATTAACTTTAATATTATATTTATAGTGAAACGATTTCTATTAAATCTTTCTAATATATATTACCTCCAAATATACCTTAATAATCTTAATAATAAAATTAAGTAGGGAAGAATATTACTATTTATAGAAAAATATAATAAGTATGTATAATTTTCTATATAAAGGAATTTCTATAGTAAGGTTACTTACTTTCTTATAGAGATAGAAAAATAGTAATTTTATAAAGATATTAGCTACTTTACTATCTATAAGTTAAATAATATATTTTCAGAAGGTAGGTAAAGCTATAATTTCTAGTATAATTAAAAAAGACTATAAAATATTACTATTAATATGAAATAAATAGTAAAATACTATATTAACTTAATTTTAGTTTGAAAGATAACTATGATTATAATATAGAGATTATTATTAATATTATATATCTTAGTAGCAGTAAGTCTATATTATATATTATTAATATCTCCATGGTATTTATAGCTATAACGCTTATAACAGTGTCTTTATAGAGGATATATAATATATACTGAAAGTATATTAAACTAATATAAATAAGAAACCTCTAGAAATAATTATTATAAATATAAAATATAATTTTATAGCTAAAATCTCTGAAGAAGAAAGTTAATAATATAAATATTAGGGTTCAAATTATATTAGTTAAAGTTTATAATAATATTAATCAGGTAAACTATTATAATATTTCTCTATAGAGAATGTATAGAATTATTTAAAATGAAATACCAGAAACTAACAGAAAGAATCTATTATAGAATATAATTATGATAGTTAATAATATAAGTAGCCTATATAACCTTATATTAACTTTATTAATTCTTAAAATATATTTATATTTTAATTTAACATTACTGTTATTTCTAAGTATAATAAAATATATAGTAGCTATCTAGAAGGTAGTAAAGAAGATATATAAAGTCTATACTTAATAATAAGTTTCCAATATACTAAATATATATGATAATTCCTCCACATCTTTTATTTACTATCTGCTATTATAATTAGCAATATATATTTATTATAAATATTAAGAATAAACAGAATTCTTTAAATTAATCTTAATGAATAGTAAGATATATATTATAAAGATAGATAATGAATTTAATACCTTCAGATTAATAATTAAGCTATACTATTAATTATATATTAAGTAGATAGAAATTTAGAATTTATATAATAGTCAGCCGCCGGATAAATATCTGGAAAACAAGATATTAATAGTAATACTAAATACAAAGAGGCTAACGTAATAAAAATAACTATATAAAAATATAATTTTTATTATAGAAGCTAATCTTATAGAAAGTATCTACTACAATATCTATTTAATAATGAAGAAGGTAGAGATCCTTACTAAAGTTATCAAACTTTATTAATTTAATCTTATTTAAATATTAGGAAAGTCTTTTAAGATATTATATACTATAGAATGGAAGACTCTATTAGCAATACGTATATTTTACCTTATATACTTTAATATATAAAACCATAATAATATAAGAATCTTTAGCCTCTATTTTATTAATAAAGTTAAAGATATACATCATATATTATATAAAAAATTACAGCTAGTTATGAAAAGATTTAATAATTAGGAAAAACTTAATATTCTTATATAATTACTAATAACCTAACGGATTAGCTACTATTTAATATTAACACTATTAGTAATACTTAAGGAAGTAATATTTATAGATATCTATGTTTAAGATGTCACCTAAATATATATATAAGTAAAGATAATACTGAATTACCTTATACTAATAAAGTTATCTTCAATTTTATATAGCTTATATTCAGAAGATATTGTTATTATTATAATTTAACTGTTATATTACCTTATAAAGTTAGTTATTATAAGGATATAAACTCTATAGTTTATATAAAGTGGGAATAGCTAGAATTATTATATAATTAATAGAACCCTAGGGCTACTATAAAGTTACCAGATCTCTATAGAATAAAACCTTCTTATAGCCACCACTATTTAACTTATATAAGTTAAAGTCTTACAACCTACGGAGATCTACCTTGTACTATTTACTATTTCCTTACCTAAACCTTTAGCTATATTCTAATAATTTCTTAACTTTTATCTCTCTAGAGAAAGTAAAACCGGGGTTTCAGTAAAAACGTTCTAATAGATATCCACTAACTATTTAGCGTTAGTATCCATATTAAGAATAATAATATTCCAAATTATAGCCTCTAAATATACAGCCTCTGAAGATATACTTTCCGAAAGTATACCCTAAACTAATAAGTATATAGTAACCTCTATACTAGTTATATTAAGATAAGTAGCTAACATAAATAATATAGCCACTAGTAACTTAAGTAATATAGTAATAGTAACTAAATTAATACTTATATACCTTCCTAAATAATAATCCTTCTTTATAGAGAATATAGTAGAATATTCTTTTAGTAGTATATCTATAGTAAACTTAAAGCTATTATTACTATTATCTACCTTCTTAGTAGCCTATAAATATTAGGATTACTTAAAATCTTCTAGCTATCCCTAAAGGCTTCTTAATAATACTACTATACTACATAAAATTAAGAATTAGCTAACAGTAATTTAAGATAGCTATACTCTATAACTGAAAGCCTTAGAGGTATAAAAGATTTAGTAGACTATAATAAAACTATTATATACCGTTTAGACCTTATAGTATAATTATTACTATATATTACTAAACCATATATAGACTTACTCTATAGCATTTACTTACCACTTATTAACTAGTTCTACCCTATAAAAGTTATAACTCTATAGTATATTCTATATCCTATAATATAAACGTTAATTACCATTGATATTCTATACTAAATAGTTAGCAATCTATTGATTCCTAGAAACTCTGAAATTAGAAATATCTAGATCTTATATATTTACCCTCTTTTATTACCTTAAGGTTAAAATATAGAGGTATTTATAACACTAAAGGTTTAATAACTAGTAGCTAGGAACTATAGCTTTAGTAGGTAAATACCTCTGGAAGATATTATAGCTTTATAAGGAAACCTTAAGTAATATTATTAAAAAGACTGCTATTAGTAATAAGGTTACTAGATATAACACTACTATAAGCTTAGTATATATATACTGTAAGATAGTTAATAAGTTAGCTTTAATTAAGAGGTTTTACCTTAAAGAATAAGCTATATCTATATTAATAACTATATATAAAATATATAGTAAGTTAGGCTATATTATAGCTACTTACTACTATAATGAAACTTATATAAAATATAGTTAAAGAGAATATTTAGTAAGACTTTGCTGTATAGAAGATATTACTAAGGAAATACTAAAGGTATATTTACTAAAATATACTATAATAACTTTAGAAGCTTATATAGTTAGTTAGTTTCTTCTTACTAAAGCTAAAATATAGATATATTTATAGTATCTAAAGTTTCATAGGAATATTACTATATATACTATAGTAATGGTGTTGCTAAGGGTATACTAAAAGTATTCTAAGAGAATCCTGATAGTTAATACTATAATATAATAATATTATTAATATATATACTAGTATCCTACTATTATAAAGATCTCTTAAAATCTCTAATATAATAGAATATAGTTAGATATTTAGAGGGGCTAATAGTTTGCTTTCTATTGCAACTATTAGTGGATATATTACCTCCTAAAGTATAACTTTAGCCCTCCCACCCCCCGCTAACTACTGTAGCTAGCCCTAAGTTAATTTAGGCCTGAACCCCTTATAGCTATAGTAGCTAATATATCTACTCTACGTTAATATTTCCGATAATAAATAACTAATAACTCCTTCTATATTAACCTTACGCCCTTACGCCCTTGTGCTATATATAATTTGAATATCTTATGAGATTTAATTATTACTAACTATAGCTATTTTACTTAAATATTTATTATAACCTCTATATTTATAACCTTAATATCTTTATTATAGACTATATCCTACTTACTTCTAAGACAAAACTTTACGCTCCTAATATAAAAGTTTTCCACTACTAATATAAAGGCTTTCTGCTACTAATATAAGCTAACTTATAATCTCTATATAGATATATTGTAGAATTTAGTTTACTTTTAATAGTAAATTATCTTAATATATTAATTAAGTATAACTAATATATAAATAATATTAATATAGATATAGATATATTTAATATAACTATATAATATCTAAAACTTTAGTAATTATAATACTATAATGTTCTAAAGTATTTCGTAACTAATATAGTATATTAATATTAGAATACTATCTAATTAATAATTAGTCTCTGAAATTATTAGTTTAATATGGCAGATTATAGAATAGTTAGATAATCTTCTTTTAAATATCTAGAGTCTACCTATTAATATTAGTATTTATAATATTACTTAGGCTCTTTAGAAGATATTAATACTCCCTATTATAGAGATTATAAAGGAATATTTAGGATTCACTATTATATTATTCTGGTTATAAGTAGCTATATAGATTTAAGGGAAATTCTAGTTTTATTATAAAGAATATAGAAAAATAATAGATTATATAATATTTAGTTTTCAGATTTTTATTTTATTTTATCTTTAAGAGGTTTATAAAGGTTCTTAATTTTATAACCTTAGTAGTTACTTTTAGCTATATATATAAAGCTTTACCCTTACTGAAACTCTTACTAATTATTACCATAAGGTCTTCCTCCACTATAAGGTTAAATATTATAACTAGAAGTATAATTATCTATAATAATAGGTAATTTTATTACTATTTAAACTAGTTGTAAGTTAGTATTAGTATAAATACTATTGCTAGGTAAATTATATAGTTAGAAATATATATAGGGTGAAGAGCTTAGATACCACTTTAGACATAAAGTAAAAGTAACCAAATAGTTAGATACTTTAGTTTTACCTTTAAAGCTATATTATTAGTATATATATTAGTATTTTACTATTAGAGAGACTTTATAAATTCTTCAGTATAATATAAAAAAGTTAGATATCTTAATTCTACCTAAAAGGTTTTTTATATATGAAATATTAGGAGGGGCTAATAGCTTACTCTCTATTGTAACTATTAGTGGATATATTACCTTCTGAAGTATAACTTTAGTTCTCCCACTCTCCTACTAACTACTATAGCTAACCTTAAGATAATCTGAAGCTGAACCCCTTATAGCTACAGCTAGTATACTTACTTTATATTAATCTTATTAATAATAAATAACTAATAACTTCTTCTATATTAACTTTACGCTATTTCCTCACACTCTTATATCTTTACGCTATATATAAGTTAAATATCTCGAGAGATTTAATTACTACCAACTATAGTTACTCTATTTAAATACTTATTATAATCTTAATATCTATAACCTTAATATTCTTATAACAAACTATATTCTATCTAACGTCGAGACGAAACTTTATACCTCTAATATAAAGATTCTCCACTACTAATATAAGCTAACTTATAAGCTCTATATAAATATAGAAGAACTTAGCCTGCTTTTATTAGCAAACAATCTTAATATATCAAGTATAGCTAATATATAAATAATATTCATATAAATATAGATACTTCTGATACAGCTGGATAGCTTTTAAAACCTCTATAATTATATTACTATAATACTATAAGGTATTAAGTAATTAGTATTACTATAGTATATTAATATTAAGATATTATCTAATTGATAACTAGTCTCCAAAATAGTTACCTTAATGTAGCAGATTATAAGATAGTTATATATTCTTTTTAAATATCTACAAGCTACCTGTTAATTATAATATTTAGGATAAGTTCAGTAAACCTTAGTTTAATAAACTGATAGCTTTAGTTATAGTAGTTATAACTAAATATCGTTTTACCTATTCTATACTTCTCTAGTTATAAGTAGCTATATATATTTCGAGGGAGTTTCGATTTTATTATACAACTACAGAAGAGCAATAAATTATAGAATACTTAGCTTTCAGCTTTTTATTTTATTCTATCTTTAAGAGGTTTATAAAGATTCTTAACCTTACAACTTTAGTAGTTACTTTTAGCTATATATATTAAACTCTAGCTTTACTGAGGCTTTTACTATATAGATTATTACTATAAGGTCTTTCTCCACTATAAAGTTAAATATTATAACTAGTAGTATAATTATCCATAATAATAGGTAGCTTTATTACTATTTTAACTAGGTATAAGTTAGTATTAGTATAAATACTATTACTAGGTATATTTTACAGTTACAACTATATATAGAGTAAAGAGCTTAACTATCACTACAGATATAAAGTAAAAGTAACTAGATATATTAAATATTATCTTAATTACTTATTTTAACTATTATGTTTAACTATAAGTTGTAACGATTATTTTTAATTACTACTTTAAATATTATTTTTAACTATAGAAGAAACAAATAGCTTACTTTCTATTATAACTATTAAGTTAAATATGCACTAATATAATAAAATCTATAGCGGTAGGTAACTTCTAAGTTAACCTACCTATTTAAGCTAATTAGATAAAAGTAATTATCCTACAGATTAATTTCAATAGCATATAATATATATATATATATATATCTATACTATAATATTACTTAAATATAAATAATTAGAAACTACTAATTATAACTAAATTATAATAAGTTAATTAATTATAAATATTTACTAGTTATAAACTGATACGTATTAGTAGTTTAACTACTACTAATATTTATTACTACTATTTAACTGCAGATTAGTAAGCAATACCTAAAAAGATAAAATTATAATATCTTCTAAGGAATCCTCCAGATAGCTTCTAAGTAGATATAAGTAACTTAAAGCTATTATAATTATATACTACCCCAAGAATATTATTACTATACCTATAATAGAAATAAAAGTATAAATAAACCCATAATAACCTTTTAACTTTATATTATATTATATCTATAAAATAGTAAACTAATAATCTAGATTAATATTAAATTACGAAAGTAAAATACTATAATAAAGTAATCGAATTAATATAACTAAAAGGAAAGAACCTATAATACAAATTACTATTTCGTACTACCACTCTATAATATCTTATATATTTCTTACTAATAAGAAATAGGAAACCACCTTAATAACTAAAAATCTAATATACTAACCTTCCCTCTATAATAATCCAAGAAAATACTAATAAATCTAACTAATATATCTATATCTACACTATGTTAATAAATCTCTATCTATAATATAGCTTACCCTAGAAGTTAAAATTCTATAAATAAAAAGTAAAAAAGAAAGAAGACGATACTTATTTTATATAGTAAGAAAACCTCAGAAATACTTATAAATATATACTTCATAATATAAACTAATATATAAATATTCCGGACTTTAAAACTAAATAATAAATATCAGCTTATAATCTTTTCCCCTATATATTCTACATATAATTATAGTAGAAAGGCATCCAAGTGAGAATATCCTAATAACCGGTAAACCTTCAATAATATCTTAAATAACACTAAAGCTAAAAATATCACAGAATTACCATCTATTACCCGTACTAGTAAATATCCCTAAAGTATCTACTAAAAAAGCTAGAAATTCAAAATAATATTATTTGACTTTCTTATAAAAAGAAACAAATACCAAACTAAACACTCACCTATTAATATAACATACTCACCCAAATAATTAAATTATTAAGAGACCTTTTCTAATAACTTTATAAGGAAATAATAAGAAAGAGAAACATTAATATTAATAATAGAACCTGAGAAATAAAAAGAAAAAAGAATTATAAAACGTAATATAAAAAAGAATACTTATATTAAACGTAAGGTAATACATCTTACTAGCTAATTACTATAACTTATTTTTAGATTCTTCCTCTATAATAATAAAGAAATAAAAGCTATAATAATAGATAACCTAAATTTATATAGCTAATAATATCCTTATACTGTTACCTATTATCCCTATCCACCGCAGGCAGTATATTTATATTCGGCAGCTAAGCTAAATTAATAATAACCCTAATAATATTAATATTTAATAATAACCTACCTATATCTCTAAAGTAAGCCCCCATAAGATTGTAAATAAAGTATATTAATCTATTACTAATATTACCAGTAAGAAATAATATTTAGCAAATTAACAGAAATCTCAAATACAAAAATATTTATTAAAATTTCACTAAAATAAAATTTCATCCTAATAGTTATAATTTATCTAACAAGTATATATACCTCCAAAGCTGCAGTTTTTAAGAAACGCCCGCAGTTATAATATAATAAAACTATACTAACTATAAATATTCTTCCAGCCTAATCCCCCAAATATAACTTCCTATCTAAACCCTTTTAATAGCTCTTATAAAAATAAGGCTGATAGCAATATCTTCTTAGCTAACACTAATACTAATAAGTATAAAAAGATATTCAGAAATATAAAAATAAAAATCCTAATAGAAATTGACCAAACAATTATACCTTAATGATAAAATAATAATATTAAACCTCAAATTAATATTAATAACATCTAACTTAATAACATCTTTATTTACTACTATATATTTGTATAGAAGAAATAAAATATCTACCTCAATAAAGTATAAAAATCCTTTTATAATAACTTTAAAAAACAAAACTTAAGCTATTTTAGTAATATAGAGAAAGCAGTAATATAAACCCTTAAAAACTACCTTATAGGAAGAAGTATATACTTTCCCACAGATAGGAAAATAATAAAAAAGAAGCTGGTAGAAATTCTTAATAGAAAAACGCTAATAAGATAAATAGTAGAAAATATTAAATAAAGCTAATAAAAATACCTATCCCTCAGGCAAATAATTGCAAAATATTCCAATTTTATTAATAATCTCCTTAAAGTAGAAGAATTTATTCCAATTAAATAATAAGTCTCTATATCCAGAAACTTAGTAACGGAAATGACCACTCTATAATTAATATTAATAATATTAATAATAAACATAATAATAATACTAAATTTATAATTAATAAAGCTAAATATTTATATAAATATTAACTTACTAAAGACTAAAAGAATAGTAGGTAGTATTAATAAGAAGAAGAAATACCTAAAGCTAACTAAACCCCTAAGACTTTATATCTACCTCAGGGGAAAGTATTAATTAATATCAAAATATTATATTCTATTTAACTAACCTTACAAGAAAATCAAATTATCATTCAGTAAAATATATAAAATAAATAATAAATACATCAGAAAGAAGTATGATATCTTTAAAAGTAAAGAATAAATATTTATTACTAAACATATTAGCTATAATACTAGCTAGAATATAGCAGAAAGGGTATTTAATAATATACTAACAGAATAAATATACTTATACTATAAAGTATCAATCTTACTAATGTAAAATAACCTCTTAACTAGCTAGATAGCTATAATAATTAGAAATAAATTCAAAATATCCATAATCCACTTTAACTACCACAGAAAATAGAAAAATATACACCTTAAGACTTTTGCTAAAAATTATAAATATACTAATATAGTTAAGATATTTAAGGTAATAATAAGATAAATTAACCTTCTTTAATATATCTATCTAAACTTAAGAAATCTATAAGAGAAAATTAATAAAACGATATATATAATTATATGCTAAGTATACAATATTATTAATATATTTTATAATATTATTAATAAAGTTAAGCTATCTATTAATAAACTATATAAACAGATAATCAAGATACTTAAAAGCTAAACATAAAAGTTAAAAGAAAAAGTATTTATATTATAGATTATAGTTAGTTTCTTGCGAATTATATATATGATAGCTGGAGTTACAATTAATAATTTAACTACTCATAGCTAACTTATTCGTAATATATATAAAATAATAATACTACCTTTAAATAACCTTGTAAGAAGGTATAAAGAGGAAATATATAAAATAAATATTAAATATATTTAAACCCGGTAAATAAATACTGATTAATAAAATAGACCCTAGAGGAGCGTAAGGTAGTTATCTACAAATTTAAAAAGGTATTTATTATTAATATAGTATTTATAGAGGAAATTATAATATACTTTAATAAAATAACCTCTATAGAATAGATAAAAGATAAAATACCTAATAATGTAAATATAATATTAAATAATAACTTTATAGCTATCTATTTTACTATAGTAAATGGTAAGAAAGAAACTATTAACTTTATAAAATTTATAAATATTCTTTAGAACTATATTTTATATTACTTAATAACTATTAAGCAATTAGAAACCTTTCGAATCTTATAATATTTTAAAATTATTTTTTAAAGTATGCTTCTAAACACTAAAGTAGGTAGACCCTCTATTATAATTATATAATAACTTAAAACCCTCCAGAGAATTCTTTCTAATATCTCTCTAAATAAAATAGCCTCAAAAATAAATATTAAGTTTGGAGATAAATAAAACTTTATAAATCTCAATATAGCTAGAATATCTATATCCTTTAGAAATACTAACTTTAATATTATATTTATAGCTATACTATTTCTATTAACCTTTCCTATCATAAATTACCTTTAAATTCACCTTAATAATCTTAATAATAAAATTAAGTAAGGAGAAATATTACTACCTATAGAAAAATATACAAAATATCTATAATTCCCTATATAGAAGAATCTCTATAGTAAAGCTATTAACTTCCTTATAGAAATAAAAATATAGTAGCTTTATAAAAGAATCAGCCACCTAAATATTTATAAGTTAAATAATATACTTAAGAAAGTAGGTAAAGCTATAATAACCCATAAAATTAAGGTAATTATTGAGAACTACTCTTAATACTAAATAAATAGTAGAATATTATACTGATTTAAATTCAGCCTTACGAATAACTATAAATCTAATATAAATATTATTACTAATATTATATATCTTAATAGTAAGAAGCTTATACTATATACTATTAATACCTCTATAGTATTTATAGTTATAAAATTTATAAAAAGTATTTTTACAGAGGATATATAATATATACTAAAAGTATATTAAATTAATATATACTAGAAACTTCCAGATAAAATTATCACTAATATAGAATATAGCTTTACAGCTAAAAACTTTAAGAAAGAAGCTAACAGTATAAATAGTAAAATCAAAATTATATCAGTTAAAATCTATAATAGTATTAGCAAAGTAAGATACTACTATACCTCCTTATAATAAGTATATAAATATATTTAAAATAAGATACCAGAAATTAATAAAAAAGAGACATTATAGAATACAGTTAAGATAATTAATAATATAAGTAACCTAAATAGCCTTATACTAACTCTATTAGTTTTTAGAGTATATCTATATCTTAACCTAATATTATTACTATTTCCAGATATTATAAGATATATAATAGCTATCTAGAAGGTAATAAAAGAAGTATGTAAAATCTATACTTAGAGGTAAGTTTCTAACACTCTAAATATATAAAATAATCCTTCCACTATCTTAATCTACTATCTGCCACTTTAATTAGAGGTATATATCTATTATAAATAGTAAGAATAAATAGAATCCTTCAGACTTATCTTAATTAACAGTAAGATATATATTATAGAAATAAACGGTAAATCTAATATCTTCAGATTAATAATAATCAACTTATAATATTAACTATATAATAAAAAGAGGAAAGTCTAAAATATATATAATAACCAGCTACCAAGTAAATATCTAGAGAAGAAATTAATAACAGTAATATTAAATAAAAAGAGACGAAGATAATAAGGATAACTATATACAGATAGAATCTTTATTACAAAAGCTAACCTTATAAATAATATTTATTATAATATCTATTTAATAATCAAAAAGGTAGAGATATTTACTAAAACTATTAGAGTCTACTAGTATAACTTTATCTAAATACCGAAAGAATCTTTTTAGAAATTATATACTACTAAGTGGGAAACTCTACTAGCAAAAAGTACACTCTATTTTAAACACTTTAACGCCTGGAAATATAATAGCATAAAAGTCTTCGGCCTCCACTCTATTAATAAAACCAAAAATATAGATAATATACTATATAAGAAATTATAATTAGTTATTGAAAGCTTTAATAATTAGGAAATAACTAATATCCTTATATAGTTACTAATAATCTAACAAATTAGCTATTATTTAATATTAATATTATTAATAATACTTAAAAGAATAACTTCTATAGAAGTGTACCTTTAAAATATTACCTAAGTATATATATAAGTGGAAATAATACTAAATTACCTTATATGAGTAAAGCTACCTATAAGTCTATGTAATTTATATCTAGAAGATATTATTATTATTATAATGTAACTATTATATAGCCTTATAGAGTTAGGCACCTATTAATATATAATATACTCCAGCCACCATAAAAGCTAACTATAAATAGAAACCTTATTAAATAATTCTTACCTTATAATCTCCAGGGTTAATGATCTATATTTCAGTATTATAAATATATAAATAAATAATATCCTTAATCTCTACTTATCTAAATTTAATAATAAAAAAGGAAAAAAGCTTCAGTAAGCGGAATTTGCAGCTAAACTAAAGTTAATACTTATATAATATAAACTTCTTATATTCAACGGACGTATAATTACCTTAAAGTATAATAGTAATATTATCCTTACCTAAATAAAATAAAATAAGAAAATTAAACTTATTAACTCTATATTCAAAACCGTAAGAAAAATAAAAAGTATTAAGTAATAGATATAAGAAGTATATATAATCTGTATATACTAACTGGAGGTATACTTCAACCTTTCTATTGCAGCTTAATATTAAAACCTAATACCAGAGGAAATTAAGAAACTTAAGAAATATTTAATATAATAAATAAATAACCCTAAGAGAAACCTAATATTCATCCCCACTCATATTAAAATAATAAAACTATATATCTTTATAAACAGATTCTTTACTAATAATAGTAATATAATATTCCAGCTTAAATTCATTATTATCCTAGGGATAGAAGATATTGATAAAAATAATAATATCTTTAGACTTAGAGGTAATATTATTAACTTCTTCTCTACTAAATTAAAAAAGGTTATATATAGTATATTAGTATTTAAAATCTATAGTATAACTGTGGAAGTTAATATAAAATATATAATATCTACCACCGTCAGGTAAATAAGTAAATATCTTAAGATACTAATAATATTAATAGTAATTTATACTAACTTCTAGTCTCTCTAAAAATACCTTATTAAACTGAATATAATAAAAAAGAAGTAACTTATAATTAATATTATAGCGTTATAATAATTATATAAGAGAAGAAAAATCTTTAAGATCTAATAAATTAACAGTAAAAATAATCTTACAGATAGTATAACTAAGGTATCTAATAACTAAGCCTTTAAAGTATTTATCACTATAAATAAAGTAGTAATAAAAATAAAAAGATAAATCATAAGGGCTATAGAGGGTAATAAAAGGAAAATATAAAAATAAGAAAGATAAAAAAGAAAATAAAGAAAGGTAAAGGGAAGGTATTGCCACTAGAGGACCTTAGGCATCCAAGTAATAATAATCAAAAGGCGCACTTTTACGGATAAATACTATTTTACAGCATGTAGAAGATTTTTAGCGTACCCAAAACAATATATAACTGAAGGCTATTTTTACGTTTTACGCTATTTTTACGTTTTACGCTATTTTTACGTTTTACGCTATTTTTACATTCTATGCTACTTTTATATTTTACGCTACTTTTACATTTTACGCTATTTTACATTTTACGCTATTTTACACTTTTACCACAAAAGAAAGTACTGCTAATATTAAGTTAAATAGGCATTAATATAGTAAAAACTATAGCAGTAGGTAACTTCTAAGTTAACCTACGTATTTAAGCTAATTAGATAAGAGGAATTATCCTACAGATTAATCCTAACGATATGCAGCATATATATATATATATACTGTAACGTTACTTAAATATAAGTAATTAGAAACTACTAGTTACAACTAAGTTATAATAAATCAATTAATTGCAAACGTTTACTGATTACAAACTAATAGTAACTATTACTAAATATAATACCTTCTGAAATATAACTTTAGTCCTTCCACTTCCACTTACTACTACAGCCAGCCCCAAGTTAATCTAAAGCTTAATTTCTTATAACTATAGCAGCTAATATATCTATTCTATATTAACTTTGTAATAGATAATAGATAATAAATAACTTCTTCTATATTAACCTTATATTTTTACGTCCTTACGTTATATATAATTTAAATATCTTAAGAAACTAATTATAGCTACTTTATTTAAATACTTATTATAATCTTGAAATCCGCAAGCTTAATATTCTTACTATGTTCTATTTACCTCTAAAATGAAATTTTATATTTCTAATATAAAACTTTTTAATTATTAATATAAGCTAACGTATAAACTTTATATAAGTATAGCGGAATTTAGTCTGCTTTTATTAGTAGATAATCTTGATATATTAATTAAGTATAATTAATATATAAATAGTATATATATATATATATATATATATAAATATTTCTAATATAGTTAAATAGCCTTTAAAATCTCTATAATTATATTACTATAATACTGTAAGATATTAAGTAATTAATATTACTATAATATATTAATATTAGGATATTATATAATTAATAACTAGTCTCCAAAATAGTTAGCTTAATATAGTAAATTATAAAATAGCTATATAGTTTTCTTTTAAATATCTACAGACTATCTATTAATTATAGTGTTTAGAATTCCTTTAGTAAGATCTAGTTTAATAAACTAATACTTTAAATTATAATTATTATAGCTAGATATCTTTTTACTTACTTTATATTCTTTTAGTTATAAATAACTATATAAATATTAAGGAAACTTCAATATTTTTATAAAAATATAGGGCTAATAGCTTACTTTCTATTATAACTATTAGTGGATATATTACCTCCTGAAGTATAATTTTAGTTTTTTCACCCTCTACTAACTACTGCAGCCGGCTCTAAATTAATTTAAATTGAAACTTCTTGCAGCTATAGCTAGCATACTATTAGAAATAATACGTTCAAGTGGCAGAGTTTACACTATTTGAGCCTTAGGTACTTATAGTATCTCTATAGGCCTTACTCCACTTAAACTAGTTAAAATAAAGTTTTACGTAGTGTATATAGCTATATTTAGTTATATATAATATATACCAGATTTTACCTTCTAATTATATATAGTAATTAAGAGTCTGATAATACTAAAAGGCTATCAGGCTAGAAAATATATATTATAATAATTTTATATATCTTAAATACTAAAATATCTACCAAAAGTACCTCTACTTTAATACTTAAGGAAGCTAATTAGTAAATTACCTAATATAACTTCTTTAATGTGGAGGTAAAGTTTTATAACCTATAGAATTATCTTAACCCTAAAGTAGATACCTAAAAAAACCTTCTTTTAATAACTTCTTAAAAGCCTTTTATATATAACTTTCCTAAGTTAAAAAATACTAAAGTATCTAAAACTAATATTTCTAAGATTTTAATTACTTCTGGTATTCTTAATAAGTTTACCTCTATAAAGCTAATTTATCCTAAGAAGGTTTAACTTTCACTTAGAGTTTCTAACTATATCCGCATTTAGAATATTATAAACCTTATAGAGAAAAACCTAAAAGTTTATATAGTTGTTTATAATTTCTATAACGTAAGAATTTAAAAGTACAAATATAAATAGTTAAGCTAAATTTATATATTATTTTGAATTCTTAAGTATATAAGTAATATACCTAAATACTAATACTTTAACTTAAAGGAGAATTATACTATATAGTTAATAAGTATTTATAATTACTTTAGTATTATAAATAGTTTTCATCTTTAGTAAGTAACTATTATATACTATAATATACTTTAGTTCCCCAAGCTTAAATATCTTACTATAAGGATAGTAACTAAAATATAGTCTCGGAAGTAGCAAAATCCTATATATAAAGATTAAGTAGTTAGCTATACTTCCTTAATTTTAGGGGCGCTTTAGGTTAATAGGGCTATGCTTTTACTAGCTTACTTACTAATTAAATTATATATTCAGAATTATATATTTATAGTCTATAGTTAATTCGATATAATATTACTAAATAAGATTCTTTTAGCTATTATAAAGGCTATATAGCAGCTTCTTAAAAATCTCTATTAAAGTAAAATTAGCTATAAAGTATTTAATACTACCTTAGGGGCTATAAAAAGTAGCTTAAATTCTCAAGATAGTAAAAAATACTTTAATAATTTAGATAAATTTCTATATTCTCTTAAGTATAGTAGAAACGATCTATATTTATATTATTATTATATATACCCCTTACTTATATATAAAAGCTGAATACTAAATAGTATAACTAAGGAGAAAATTAAATAGTAAGTAATTTTAAATTTAAACCTTTTAAAGAGAGTTTTAAGCTTTAGATAATAGTAAGTATATAGCTAGCCTTCTAGCTGAAATAGCTATAATATAATATAGTAAGCTTACTATATAGAGAAATCTTAATAGTATTCTCTTTAAAATATATTAATTCTCAATTTATATATCTTAATTTATATTTTTAAGGTATTAAATACTTTATAACCTTCTAAAAAGCTTTCTCTGGAGATTATATTTAATATAATATTAAGCTAGTGTTATATATTAACTCTGGTGGTTACGTACGCACATACGGCCACATAACCAGCTATTCTGTCACTATAAATCCTGTAACGGCAGTCACGCGGGGACCTTCTTTACTCGACATCTTCATTCATTCAAATAAAAACCACATTTTGGCTATCACGGACTATTTTAGGCAAGCCCAGCCTTCTCAACGGGCAGTACTAACCTATCGTACTTGCTTATTCTGTAACAGCTAGTATCTATTAAGAATTATAGAGATATTAAGATTTATATTATAACCTTAGAAGATAAGAAGGCTAAATTATATCTCTAGATTATTACTTTCTATATCTCTTTTACTTTAAATTTTATTTTCTTTTAGTAGTTATAAAAGTAAGGTTAATAGTAGAATATCAAACTAAATTATTTCTCTTAACTATAGAAAAGTAATTATTTAGAAATTATAGATATTAATTTTTAATATAGGTAATAGGTTTTTAAATATTATATATCTTATAAGAGGTTAAATATTTCAGTAGTATAGTTAATATAATATAATTTCTTTTCTAGATATTATTACTATTAGAGATATATTATAAATACTATTTAAAGATTCCTAAAAAGTAAGAAATAACTTTAACATAGCAGCTAAAGTATTCTAAGAGAAAGCTCTTTAATTACTTTATTTTAGTTATATATAGTATTTATATTACTAATAGTTACTCAAAGTATAATAAGTATTAGCTTACTTAGGGAATATATGAAACTTATAGTATTAGTAAGGTAAAATAAATTATTTACTATATAGAGTATAAGAGTATCTTATATACTACCTCTAGAGAGTATATTATATTTAACTTTTATCCTTATTATTAAGATTATAGTAGCTATATCTATTCTTTAATATTTATAGATGAAAGTATTAATTACTTATAAAACTTTTATTTTATAGATTATATTAAAGTTATTATAATTGCAGTATTTAATAATTTCATCTTACTTCTTAAATATTAGTATAATATTAATATTAAGGTCTTTAAATATAATAATAAAGTTTCTAGATATAAGAGGCTGAAAGTTATTCTAACTACTTAAGGTATTTACTTTAAGTTATTTATACTATATATATAAAGCTAAAATAGTAATATAGAGTATATTAAAGTTACTATTAAAGCTTACGTAAATACTATAAGGTAAGGAAGTAAACTACTTTATAATCTCTAGCCTGAAACCTTATAAGTAACGGTATTTTTTTATAACTATATACTAATAAACCTTTTAGGCTAGTAAATATTATATTAGAAACTGTATAAAATTACTTAAAGAGATAATACTGTAAGGCTATACTTAGTCTATTTTTATATATATAACTATAAGTATTTTATTTTACTATAAATATAAAACTTAAGTATAATTACCTAATCCACCTTAAGGAATATATTTTTATTAGCTTTTGAGTTAGCTATATTTTTACCAATTCGTTTTAAGTATAGAATATTTTGTAAAATAAGGTTATTATAACTTATAATATTCTTTTAATAAAATAATATTTGTAATAGTAATTTAGCTTTTCTGTAAGATAATTTTAAGAGGTTTAACTTTAATGAGGTTTTTTATTAGTTATAAAAATAATTAGCTATAATAAAGCTATATAAAGTTAGCTTAAATTACTTATTGAAGTTTAAGTGATAAATCTAATAAGGTAATATATATTGAAAATATAGAAAGTAGCTATAAGAATTTAAGGTTTTATATTTATATTATAGCTAGCTTTAAGCTTTCTGAGGCTTTATATAAGAATATAAAGTTTATATTATCAACTTCTCTAAAGTTACTTATTATATTCTTTTATAATTTTATTTATATAAATAGAATTATAGGAAGGTAAAAAGATTAGATACCTCCAGAGAGAATTAAATATAAGGAATAAATAAGATATTATACTAAAGTAGCTAGAAGATTTTTATTTAAAGCTACGTTTTTAGCTAGTATCTTTTAGCTATTCTGGGATACTTTTAAATATTTTCGCTTATAGCTATAAAATTAAATAAGTTATTAACTAAAGGGAATTCCTAAGGTTTAAACTTTAAGAGAACTCTAAAAAGTTATTATAAGTCTGAAAGATAAATTTTAGCTGCAAGGTAAATTCAATATTAGAAAATACTTAAGATACAGAAAAGTAGAAAGTTTTACTTTAGAAGTTTTATAGTAAACGTTATTATTATTATTTATATTTTGCTTAATAGTATTTATTTATCTATGTACTAAAGCTATAATAGTAACTAAAAAACTTATTTTAGAAGTTAT
The DNA here is from genome assembly GCA_001693025.2 of Colletotrichum lindemuthianum. Classification (NCBI taxonomy): domain Eukaryota; kingdom Fungi; phylum Ascomycota; class Sordariomycetes; order Glomerellales; family Glomerellaceae; genus Colletotrichum; species Colletotrichum lindemuthianum. The sequence continues at coordinate 24,785 of MASP02000131.1, read as the reverse complement.
ATTAAATTACACTTCTACAGTGAAACTAATATAAACTATATAAGAAACTTAAAAGCTTTAAGTTACCTAGGTTTATATTTATAAACTTAATAAATATAAATATCCTCTTAAAGTAAAAACTTAACTTATTATTTATAGAAGCTAATAGCTATAAGATAACTATAAGATTTATATAGCCACTTCAGTAGATATATTTTTTAAACTCTTATACTAATTACTAAGTATTTTAATTTTAAGCTACTTTAGTATAATATAGTTAATATCTTTATTTAAGTAATATTTAATAAGGTAGTTTATATAAAGATACTATCTAGTTATTAAGAGCTTAGAAAGATTTACTATCTAAGTATAATATTTTATAGCTTTTTAAGGTTTTTTCTCCTCTAGTAATATTATCTAGAGGTAAACCTTAAATACTTTAGTTTTATATTTACTACAGAAAAGCTAAATTACTAGCTTAAGGAATATAATATCTTCTTCTTTTATATTAATAATTATATATTTTTTTTTTTCCTTAGAAGATATATCTAAAGTATTTACATTATTAGTAAACCTTTAAAAGAAATATTATTTTAAGAAAGATAAGAACCTATAGTAGTTTCTTAATATTAAGATTATTTCAAGTTAAATAATATAATAGCTATAACTTCCTTAAGTAGTTTATATTAAAATGCTTCTTAAGTATTTTGTTGAATATATATAATATATTAAATAGTTTAATATTTTCCTTAAATCTAAAGAATTCGTTCTATAGTATAATTAAGCTTTCTTTATAGAGATCAAATACTACTAATAAGGTATTAGCTTTATTAATTACATTATAGTTATAATAAAACTAAATATTATCTATATAGCAAGCTAAGTATTCTATTTTAAATAGACCTCTTAAGATAACTACTAAGTTAAAATTAAGTAAATAATATAGTATATTAGTAAAAGTAATAGTTTATACCTTAGATTTAGCTATAAGGCTGGTAACCTATAGAATAATCTTATTATTAGTATAAATATTGGTTTTGCAGATAATAGTAAGAATTAAAAAAGCTTTCAGACTTATATTATATATCTCTTTAGTAGCCTTACAGTATAGTAAGCTAATAGATAAAATATTATTACTGTTTTAATATCTAAAATAGAATTCTTAACGTTATTATAAGTAATATAAGAAGCTATCTTTACTAGCTACCTTATTATTATATTATAAGTAAACTTTATAATAAATATATTTAATAAAGATAAGATATATAAGCTTTATCCAGCAGTCTAAATTCAGTATAATAACTAGTAAATAATATACTTTATAATTCCTAAGATAATATAATTATATATAAAGCTATAGTATATGGATATTTATAATTACTAATTATAATAAGAAGCTTAGTAAGGATATTTTAAAGTTAAGTATATATCCTTAAAAGACTTTATAGCTAATAGCTTTATAGAGCCTCTCTAAAGCCGCTAGTTTAGTATTTTTATTATTTAGATTAATATAATAAATTACTTAACTGCCTGAAAATAAAGTAAGAGGAGAAATCTTAAGAGAAGCTATTTATATTAGTATTTAAAAATCTTAATAAGATTTTTAACTACCAGTTGAAACTTATAGACTCTAAATCTAATAATAATATAATTAAAAAGAAACTTAGGAATACCTAAGATACTTAAGGTGCCAGAAGGTATTTTTAGTCTAAATAATAAGAAATATCTAAATAGCCTATAAATAGTATTACTCTTTCTATTATAAGGGTGGAGGTTTAATAAAACTAATAAGGCTTTAAAAGAAGCTTCTTATAAAATATAAATAAAACGTTAAAGATTAGTATTATTTAAAAGGGCCAGCCTATAGGTATAGCTTTTAAGGCTAGAGAAACAGATTAGAAATAATATATTTAAGCAGTAGAGTTTATATTATTTAAGCCTTAGGTATTTATAGCGTCTCTATAAACCTTACTCCACTTAAACTAGTTAAAATAGAGTCTCGCGCGATATATATAACTACATTTAGTTATATGTAATATAAACCAGATTTTACTTTCTAATTATATAAAATATATACTTACTCTATATTCATCTTTTTAATAATAAGTAACTAATAACTTTTTTTATATTAGCTTTATATTCTTATATTTTTATATTCTTATACTTTTATATTCTTATATTCTTATATTCTTATATTCTTATATTCTTACGTTATATATAATTTCAATAGGTTAAGAAATTTCAATACTACTAATTATAGCTACTTTATTTAAATACTTATTATAATCTTAATATTCGTAACCTTATTATTCTCACTATATTCTACTTACCTCTAAAATGAAATTTAATGTCTTTAATATAAATATGTGCTGCTATTAATATAAAAGTTCTTTATTACTAATTTAAGCTAACTTACTATCTTTATATAAATATAGTAAAACTTGACTTACTTTTATCAGTAAATACTTTTAATATATTAAATATAGCTAATATATAAATAATATTAGTATAAATATAAATACTTTTAGTATAACTATATAATATTGAAACCCGTTGTAATTATAATATTATAATATTTTAAGATATTTAGTAACTCATATAATATATCAATATTAGAATACTATCTAATTAATAACTAGTTTCCAAAATTACTAACTTTATATCGTAAATTATAGAATAATTAGATAAATTCCTTCTAAATGTTTGAAGTTTATTTATTAATATTAGTATTTATATGGGAGAGGCTAATAGCTTACTTTCTATTATAACTATTAGTGGATATATTACCCCCTAAAGTATAACTCTAAATCTTCCTACCTCCCACTTACTACTGCAGCTAGCCTTAAGTTAATTTAGACTTAAACCCCTAGCAGCTATAATAGCTAGCATAGCTACTCTATATTAACCTTTTTACAGATAATAAATAATTAATAACTTCTTGTATATTAACCTCATATTCTTATATTCTTACGTCTTTATACTTTTCTATCCTCACGCTATTTATATATAATTTAAATATCTTAAGAGATTTAATTACTACTAATTATTACTACTTTATTTAAATATTTATTATAATCTTAATATCTGTAACCTTAATATTCTTACTATATTCTAACTACCTTTAAGATAAAATTTTATATCTCTAATATAAAAGTTCTTTACTGTTAATATAAGCTAACTTATAAGCCTTATATAAATATAGTAAACTTTAGCTTACTTTTATTAGTAAATAATCTTAATATATTTATTAAATATAGCTCATATATAAATTATACTTATATAGATATAAATACTTCTAAAATAGCTAAATAAGTTTTAAAATCTTTATATATATATTACTATAATACTGTGAGATATTAGGTAATTAATATTCTTATAGTATATTAATATTAGGATATTATCTATTAATAACTAATCTCGAAAATAGTTAGCTTAATATAGCAGATTATAGAGTAACTATATAAGTTTCTTTTAAATATCTATAGACTATCTGTTAATGATAGTATTTAAAGTAACTTTAGTAATATTTAATTTAATAAACTAATAATTTTAACTATAGTAATTATAGTTAGATATTTCTATATTTACTTTATATTTCTCTAGTTATAGGTAGCTATATAAGTTTCAGGAAAGTTTCAATTTTATTATTTACTTACATTTACTTTATATTTATAGTGGTATTAAAGCTTTTTACTTTATATATAGTTTTAACTATAGGATATATCCGGCAATAGTATTATAAGTAGTTTTAATAGTAATAAAATTCCTTATTGTTGTAGATAACTATACTTCCGGTTATAATATTTAATCCTATAGTGGAGGAAGACCTTATAGTAATAATCTATATAGTAAGAGGTTTAGTAAAGTCAAAATTTAATATATATAACTGAAAGTAACTACTAAGATTATAAGGTTAAGAACTTTAATAAACCTCTTAAAGATAGAATAAAATAAAAAGCTTATAAAAGTTAAGTATTTTATAATTTATTACTTTTCTGTATCTTTATAATAAAATTGAACATTCCTTGAAATTTTTATAGCTACCTGTAACTAGAGAAATATAAAATAGGTAAAGAGATATTTGGCTATAATTATTATAACTAAGGTTATTAGTTTATTAAACTAAATGTTACTGGTATTATTCTGAATATTATAATTAATGGGTAATTTATAGATATTTTAAAAAAAAGGTATATAGCTGTTTTATAATCTGCTATATTAAGCTAACTATTTTAGAAATTCATTACTAATTAGATAATATTTTAATATTAATATATTATAGTAATATTAATTACCTAATACCTTATAGTATAATAATAACGTAATTATAGAGATTTTAAAAGTTATCTGACTATATGAAAAGTATCTATATTTGTATAAATATTATTTATATATTAGCTGAATTTAATATATTAAGATTGTTAACTAATAAGAGTAGGCTAAGTTTCGCTATATTTATATAAAGCTTATAAGTTAGCTTATATTAATAATAGAGAAGTTTTATATTAGAGATATAAAGTTTTATCTTAGGGGTGGATAGAATATAGTCTGGAAGATATTAAGGTTGCAGATATTAAGATTATAATAAGTATTCAAATAGAGTAGCTATAATTAGTAGTAATTAAAACTCTTAAGATATTTAAATTATATATAGATAGTATAAGGATATAAAAGTATAAGGGGTTAATATTTAGTTACTTTTACTTTATACTTATAGTAGTATCTAAGCTCTTCACTCTATATATAGTTCTAACTGTAAAATGTCCCTAGTAACAGTATTTATACTAATACTAGCTTATAATTAGTTTAAATAGTAATAAGATTACCTATTATTATAGATAATTATACCCCTAGTTATAATATTTAACTTTATAGTAGAGGAAGACCTTATAGTAATAATTAGTAAAAGCCTCAGTAAAATTAGAACTTAATATATATAGCTAAAAGTAACCACTAAAGTTATAAGGTTAAGAACTTTTATAAACCTCTTAAAGATAGAATAAAATAGAAAGCCTACGAAAGCTAAGTATTCTATAATCTATCGTTTTTCTATATTCTTTATAATAAACCTAAAACTCCCCTTAAATTTATATAGCTACTTATAACTAGAGGAATATAATAGTGGAAACTATATATTCTATTATAATCTCTATAACTAGAAGTATTAATATCTTCTAGAGGGCTTAAGTAATATTATAAATATTAATATTAATAGGCAGACTTTAGAAATTCAGAAGAAAATTATCTAGCTATTCTATAATATGCTATATTAAGCTAATAATTTCAGAAATTAGTGATTAATTAGATAGTATCCTAATATTAGTATATTATATTAGTTCCTAGATATTTTAGAATATTATAATATTATAATGAATAGAATTTTAGATACTATATAGCTATACTAAATATATTTATATCTATACTATTATTATTTATATATTAGCTATATTTAATCTATTTAAAATACTAAGATTATTTACTAATAAAAGTAGTCTAAGTTCCACTATATTTATATAGAGATTATAAGTTAGCTTATATTAGTAGCAGAAAACTTTTATTTTAGTAGCGGAAAATATTTATATTAAGAGTATAAAGTTTCGTCTGGGAGGTAAGAATATTAAGGTTACGGATATTAAGATTATAATAAGTATTTAAATAAAGTAACTATAGTTAGTAGTAATGAAATTTCTTAAGATATTTAAATTATATATAGTATAAGTACGTAAGAGTGTGAGGGGAGAGCGTAAGGTTAATATAAAAGAAGTTATTAGTTATTTATTATTAAAAAGGTTAATATAGAGTAAGTATACTAGCTGTAGCTATAAGGGGTTTAGCTTCAGATTAACTTAAGTCTAACTATAGCAGTTAGCGGGGGAGTAGAAGGATTAAAGTTATACTTCAGGGGGTAATATATCTACTAATAGTTACAATAGAGAGTAAGCTATTAGCCCCTCCCTAAGGGGTAAATATAAGGTTAATACAGAAGAAGTTATCAGTTATTAATTATCTACAAAAATATCAATATAGAGTAAATATATTAGCTATAACTATAAGGGATTTAGCTTTAAATTAACTTAAACCTAGCTGCAGCAGTTAGTAGAAGTAGAAAAGCTGAAATTATACTTCAGAAGATAATATATCTACTAATAGTCGCAATAGAAAGTAAGCTATTAGCCTCTTCCTAATATTATTATAAAAATATAAAAAAGTAATAAATTATAGAATATTTAGCGTTTAACTTTTTAGTTTATTTTATCTTTAAAGAATTTATAAAGATTCTTAATTCTATAATCTTAATAGTTACTTTCAGCTATATATATTAAGCCTTAACCTTACTGAGACGTTTACTATATAGATTATTACTATAAGATCTTCCTTCACCATAGAATTAAATATTATAACTAAAGGTATAATCATTTATAATAATAAGTAGTTTTATTACTATTTAAATTAGTTATAGGCCAATATTAACATAAATGCTATTACTAAATATATTATATAGTTAAAACTACGTATAGAGTAAGAAGCTTAAATACCACTACAGATATTAAGTAAAAGTAACTAAATATTACTATTTATAATATTATTTAGATTCTTTAGAAGATATTAATATCTCCAGTTATGGAAGTTAAAATAAGATATTTAAGATCTACTATTATATTCCCCTAATTATAGATAGCTTTATAAATTCAAGAGAAATTCCAGTTTTATTATAAGTTATATAGAAAAATAATAAATTATAGAATATTTAGCTTTTACAGACTTTTTATTTTATTTTATCTTTAAGAAGTTTATAAAAATCCCTAATTGTATAATCTTAATAGTTACTTTCAGCTATATATATATTAAATTCTAACTTTATTAAGGTTTTCACTATATAGATCATTACTATAAAGTCTTTCTCTGCTATAAGGTTAAATATTATAACTGGAAGTATATTTATCTATAATAATAGGTAATTATATTACTATTTAAGTTTGTTATAAGTTAGTATTATTATAAATACTATTACTAGGTATATTTTGCAGTTAGAATTATATTTAAGGTAAAAAGCTTAGATGCTACTATGGATATAAAGTAAAAGTAACTAAATAGTAATATAAAAAAGAAAAGATCTTTAAGAGTTAATAGATTAACAGTAAGAATAACCTTATATATAATATAACTAAAGTATCCAATGACTAAGCTTTTATATTTTTGGTATTTATTACTATAAATAAAGTAATAATAAGAATAGAAAGAAAAATTATAAAAGTTATAGAAACTAATAAAAGAAGAATATAAAGGTAAAGAGAATAAAAACAAAGTAAAGAGGGTAAATAGAAAGTATTATTACTAGAAAGCCTTAAAGTAATTAGATAATAATAAGTAAAAAGATACACTTTTATAGATAGATACTATTTACAGTAGTTAGATAGTTTTTAGTATACCCAAAAAAATATATAACTAGTGGCTGTTTTTACATTTTACACTACGTTTATATTTTATATTAATTTTACATTTTACGTTATTTTTGCATTTTACGCTATTTGCTTATTTTACGCTATTTTTCGCTTTTGCTATAAAAGAGAGTATTGCCGGTATTAGGTTAACTAGATACCAATATAGTAAAAGCTATAGTGGTATGTAACTTACTAGTTACCCCACTTATTAAACTAATTAGGTCAGAGGGATTATTCTATAGATTAATCTTGATAGTATGCAGCATATATTTGCATACTATAACGTAGACTAAATATAAATAATTAGAAACCACCAGTTATAGCTAAGTTATAATGAATAAATTAATTAAAATATTTACCAGTTGTAAACTAATAGTATTATTTAAAATACTATTAGGATTACCAGTTATTACAATATCCATACTTAAATATCTTCCTACTTTAATTACTTATAAAATATTTAGGGGAAAGATTATGAAATGAAACTGTTATCTGGTTTGAAAATCTGAAATATTTATATATTAATTTTATGTTCCCAATTATATACTTATTATTATTCCTCAGGTTTTCTTATTATATACATTAAGTATTGGCGTTCCTTTCTTTCATCCTCTATTGTTAAAATCTAAGCTTCCAGGCAAGCTATATTATAAATATAAAGTTAGTAGTATATTATAGATATAAATATATTAATTAGATATATTAATTCTTCCTTATAATATTATGAAGGGAAAGTTAGTATATTATAGATTTAGCTATTAAGGTAATCTTTCATCTCTTATTAGTTAAATATATATAGAATATTAGAAAGTAATAGTAAGGAATAGTAGTTTTGTTATAAATTTCTTCCTTCTGGTTTCATTAATCTTGGTACTTTATTATAATGTTTTACTTCCTTAATTGAATATTAATCTAAGTTATCAGTTTATTATATAATATATATAATGAAATATCAAGCTAATAAATTATCGTAAGTTTATCTTTACTTCTATTTTCATTATAGATATAATATTAATATTCTCAAGGTAGCATATAGTTATAGTAACTTTAAGTTATCTATTTCTACTTAAACGCTATCCAGAGAATTCCTTAGGAGGTATTATAATTCTATCTCTTTAGATATTTCTTACTAAGTTATAATTAAGTAATAGTAATAGATATTAATAGTTTAGTTACATTTGCTTTATATCTATAGTGGTATTTAAGCTGTTTACCCTATATTATACAGAGTATTAAGAATAAATACAAAATACAATACAAATAGAAAATACAAATACAAATACAAATACAAATACAAATACATTACATATCCTTGTATTGTATTTGTCTTTTTCAAAAATACATGTATTTGTAATAAACTTTTAAATACATGTATTTGTATTTGTATTTTTTGTAATTAAATATAAATTACCTTTATACTTTAGATTATATTAAAAAGAAACCTCTTAATTCATTAAACATAAGAATTAAATAACTTAAATATTGAATTGAAACTCTAATATTACGCTTTCATTGGTAGTAATATAGTATATATTACGAGAATACTTCAAAAGATATTTAATATCTTACTTTTTATGTGAATATAAATATCCATATATATATACTATTAGATATACTCTTTAGTATTCTACTTAATATATTAGAAACGATTTAGTAGTGCTATAATATCTATATTTAAATAAAATAATCTTTTACTACTATAGTATATATAGGTTTAGAATCTCTATTTAAGATATAACTATTTCTTTTTATTATTATCTAACTTTAAGAATATATTATATATTATGGACATTAGCTATAAGTAAAAACCATCTAATTTTTAGATACTAGGTTTTAGCTATATGAAACTTTAGTTTAAGGTTTACGCAATAAATAAAATTTGTAATATGTATTTAAATACAAAAACAAAATACAAATACATATATTATATTTGTAATATGATACTTTTTCAAAAACTACAAATATAAATATTTGTATTTGTATTTGTTATATTTGTATTTTTGAAATACTCTGCCTATATATAGTTCTAACTATATAATATACCTAGTAATAGCATTTATGCTAATACTAAGTTATAAGTAATTTAAATAGTAATATAATTACTTATTATTATAGATAATTGTATTTCCAATTATAATATTTAACTTTATAGTGGAGGAAGACCTTATAGTAATAATCTATATAGTAAAAATCTTAATAAAGATAAAACTTAATATATATATAGCTAAAAGTAATTATTAAGATTATAAGGTTAAGAACTTTAATAAACCTCTTAAAAAAAGAATAAAATAGAAAGCTGAAAGCTAAGTATTCTATCATCTATTACTTTTCTATATTTAAACTATCTTTAGTACTACCTTCACGATAAAATTGGAATTCTCGTTAAATCTATATAGCCACCCGCAACCAGGGGAATAGAATAGTGGGAATATAGCATAAGAATATAAGGGCGTAAGGATGTAAGGTTAACGCGAAAGAGGTTATCAGTTATTTATTATCAAAAAGGTTAATATAGGGTGGATATACTAGCAACTGTAGCTATAAGGAATTTAGCTTCAGATTAACTTAGGGTTAACTGTAGCAGTTAGTAGGAATAGAAGGATTAAAGTTATACTTTAGGGGGTAATATATCCACTAATAGTTCTAATAGAAAGCAAGCTATTAGCCTCTTCTATAGATATTAATAGTAATTAAATTACTAATTAATACTAGTTTATGACTAGCAAATATTATAATTAATTGATATATCATAACTTAGTTATAAGTCGTAGTTTCTAGTAATTTATCTCTAATTCATATTATAGCATATATATATATACTATATATTCTGAAGATTAATCTATAGGATAATTCCTCTTATCTAATTAGTTCAAATAAGTGGAGCGACTGGTAAGTTACCTACTACTACAGCTTTTGCCATATTCATACCTAACTAACCTAACACTATCCTTCTATTTGTATTATTACTTTATTTATAGTAATGAATATTTTAAGAGCTTAATTAATTAATACCTTAGTTATACTATCTATAGGGTTATTCTTATTATTAATCTATCAAATCTTGAGGATCTTTCTTCTGTTTTATGATTATTATAATACTATAATATTAATTATAAATTACTTCTTCTTTATAGTATCTAGTTTAGCAAGATACTTATAGAGGAAGTAGAAGTTAATATAAATTACTATTAGTATTATTAATATCTTAAGGTATTTAGTTACTTACCTGAGAATAGTAAATATTATATATTTTATATTAATTTCTACGGTTATATTATAAACCTTAAATACTAATATATTATATATAATTTCCTTTTACTTAATAAAGAAGAAGTAGATAATATTATCTTTAAACCTGAAAATAGTATTATGTTTACTAATATCTTCTATCTTTAGAATAATAATAAATTCTAGCTGAAATATTATATTACTATTTTTAGTAAAGAATCTATAAATAAGAATATATAACCTTATTATTTTAATATTACTGGAAGTATATATTAGATTTTACTACAGGGTATTTATCTATTATATTAGGTATTTATTAAGTTTCTTAATATCCTCTACTATTAGGTTTTAATATTAAACTATAATAAAGAAAATAAAATATATCTTCAGTTAATTAATATAGGTTATATATACTTCTTAAATTTATTTTTCAATTTATATCAACTTAACTATTTTGGATATATAGTTAATAAGCTTAATTGTATTAGCTTATTCCTTTTAGGTAAGAATAATATTACTATTATCCTTTAGGGTAATAATACTTCTGTTAGATATAAGGAGTTTATATTATATAGATATTAACTTTAGCTTAGCTGTAAATTCTACTTACTGAAGTTTCTTTTCCTTGTAATTATTAAATTTAGATAAGTAGAGCCTAAGGGTATTATTAGTTCATATATTTATAAAACTAGAATATATGTTATTTAGTCTGGAAATTATAAAATATAGGTTATATAATATGATTTCTATTTCCAGTTAGTTTTTATAGTAACTAAAATATATTATGTAATAGATACCTAACTCTATAAGGCTACATAATAATTAAACTATAATAATAATAATCCCTTCTAAGTATAAGCTATATAGACTTATATATAGCTTTATTAATATAAGGTAATTTAGTATTATTTTTACTTATATATATACTTAGGTAATACTTTGGAGGTAGATCTCTGTGGACCTTTTCTCCTTAAGTATTACTGATAGGATTAGTATTAGATAATAGCTAATTTATTGGATTATTAGTAATTATATAAAAATATTAGTTTTTCCACAATTGTTAGAATTCTTAATAACTATTTATAACTTTTTATATAGTATATTATCTATACTTTTAACCTCATTACTAAAGTGAAGGCTAAAGATCCTTATGCTATTATATTTGTGGATATTAAATTTAGATACTTAAGGTAAAGTATATTTTTTAGTAGTAGAATTTACCACTTTATATTATATAACTTCTTAAAAGGCTCTTTTGGTATTTAAATAAAGGTATATTAGTTAAGTTTAGTAGTTTTAATTGAAAATCCTATCTTCTTCACTATGAAATAAATATTATAATAAATATTATTTATAAAATTAGCTTTCATAATAAAGATTATATTTTTATATAGTTATCCTCATTACTTTAGCCTCTTTTTATTCAAAAATGTTATTATTATTTTCTCTTCTAAATATATATCTGGCAGCTGGTTATTATATAGATTCTAAATTTGTATTATCTCAACATATAGTTAATAACATAGCTTCATTATCATTGATCTGAAGATACTAAATATACTATTTATCTCTATAATATATCTTATACTGTTAATTTAGATAAATCTAAAGGATTCTATTTATTTTAATATTTATAATAGATATACATTTCTAATTATAGTGGTAGATAGTAAATAGAAATAATAGAGAGACTGTTATATATATTTAGAATATTAGACACCTATTATAAAGTATAAACTTTATATATCTTCTTTATTACCTTCTGGATAATTACTATATATTTAATTATATCTGGAGATAATAGTTTATTTAGTAACTTTTGCTTTATATCTATAGTGGTATTTAAGCTCTTTACCTTGTATAGAATTCTAAATGTAAAATATACCCAGCAATAGCATTTATGCTAATACTAGCTTATAACTAATTTTAATGGTAATAAAATTACCTATTATATATAATTATACCTCCAGTTATAAGATTTAACCTTATAGTAACGAAAGACCTTATAGTAATAATCTATATAATAAACACTTTAATAAAGCTCAAACTTATTATATATAGCTAAAGGTAATTGTTAAGATTATAGAATTAAGGAATCTTTATTAATCTCTTAAAGATAAAATAAAATAGAGGGCTGAAAGCTAAATATTCTATAATTTATTACTTTTCTATATCTTTATAATAAAATTGAAATTTCCTTGAAATTTATATAGCTACCTATAACTAGAGAAGTATAGAATATGTAAAGAAATATCTAGCTATAGTTATTATAATTAAGATTATTAATTTATTAAATTAGACTTTATTAAAATTATCTTCAATATTATAATCAACACGCAGTATATAGATATTGAAAAATAAATTATATAGCTATTATATAATTTACTATATTAAGCTAATTACTTTGGAAATTAGTTAATAATTAGATAATATCCTAATATTGATATACCATAGTCATATTAGTTATTTAATATTCTATAGTATTATAATAATATAATTATAGAGATTTTAAAAACTATTTAATTATATTAGAAATATTTATATTTATATGAATATTATTTATATATAACTTGCATTTAATTAATATATTAAGATTATTAATTAATAAAAGTAAGTTAAATTTTACTATACTTATATAAAGCTTATAAGTTAGCTGATACTAATAGTGAAGAACTTATTTGTTAAACAATATAAAGTTTTATCTTGGGGGTGTGTAGAATATAGTAAGAATATCAAGGTTATAGATATTAAGGTTATAATAAATATTTAAATAAAGTATGTATAGTTAGTAGTAATGAAATCTCTTAAGATATTTAAATTATATATTATATAAGAATATAAGAATCTAAGAATATCAGGATATAAGGTTAATATAGAAGAAGTTATTAGTTATCTATTATCAAAAAGGTGAACGTGGGGCGGATATACTAACTGCTATAGCCGTAAGGAATCCAGACCTAAATTAACTTAAAGCTAGCTATAGTAATTAGCAGGGGGGTGGAAGGGCTGAAGTTATACTTTAGGGGATAGTATATCCACTCATAGTTATAATATAAAGTGAGCTATTAGCCTCTCCCCTGGAGATAATAGTAAAATTAAATTGAAATATATATATACTTTAAAAACTAATAAAATTAATTTAAGGTCATTCAGGCTATTTATATTATTAACTATCTTAATTATGTTTTATAATATCCTCTTTTTATTAATTTTTAATATCTTATTTCAAATAAGTTTATAGACTTTCTATAGAGAAATATAATAATATTCTACTTTACTAATATTCTTGTAAACTTCAATTAATTTGATTTTAACCTTACTATTTTTATTATTAGCTTCCCTCTTAAAGCCTTTAGCTATATGGTTATATTATATATTAAGAATAATTTTATCTGGAGGTTTCTAGTATATATTAATCTAATATAATTTTAGTATATATTATATATTCTCTACAAAAATACCTTTTCTAGATTTTATAGCTATAAGTACTATAGAAATATTGATAGTATATAATATAAATATATTATTATTAAAATATATAATATTAATAATAATCTTTATATTAAACTTATAGTTATTTTGAAGATTAAGCTTAAACTAATATAGTATCTTACTATTTATTGAGTATTAATAGTAATTGTTTATAATTATTCTAATCCTAATAGTTATTATAAGTTTACCTACTTTCTTAAGTATATTACTTAATTTCTGGATACTAAAGTGGTTAAATATTCTATAAAGTTACTATATTTGTATTTCTATAAGGAAGTTAATAACTTTATTATAGAAATTCTTCTATATAAAGAATTTTAGATATTTATTATATTGTTCTATAGATAGTAATACTTCTTTCTACTTAATTCTATTATTAATATTATCAAGATATATTTCGAGGTAGTTTATATTTAGGAAAGTTAAAAGAAGAAATATAGCTATATATATAATATTAAAGTTAATATTTCTAAAGAATATAGATATTTTAGTTATATTAAGATTTATAAAGTTTTATTTATCTCTAAATATATTATTTATTCTTGAGGCCATTATATTTAGAGAGATATTAGGAAGAATTCTCTGGAGGATTTTAAGTTATTATATAGTTTTAATAGAAGGTTTACCTCCTTTAATATGTGGAAGAATATTTTTAAAAATAACTTTAAAATACTATAAGGTCAGGAGGATTTAAAGCTAATTAGTAATTATTAAGTAATAAAAATATAGTTTTAAAGAATCTCTATAAATCTTAAAGAAGTAATAGTCTCCTCCTAATTATTTACTATAATAAAGTGGATAGTTATAAATGTATTTTTTAATATCTTATTTTTATTATTATATATTTCTTCTATTATCTTCTCTGTGGGAATTGTATTATTAAGGTATATTATAATCTTCTCTATTAATATAATCTTAATAATGAATAACTTTTTAAACTGCAGAGTAGCTACGTTATATTCCTTTGGGGTGTATTTTAGTAAATAGTATTTTATTACTAACCTTAAGTATATTTAGTATTTACTTTATATAGCTTTATTTTACATATTTGTATATAGTTATTTTAAGGTAATATTATTATCTTATATATTTTATAAATAAGGTAGTTAGAGGTAATTGAAATATTAGTTTCACCCTTAGCTATTCTATATATAATCTGTAAGAAATTAATTGTAATCTATAATATAGATTCTTCTTTATTTCAATTATTACTTTTACCTTCTAAATATCCCTATTATTCATTTATGTAGTTCATTAATAGTTAGCTTAACTTTATTAATAATATAATAGAGTATATTAACTATATTATGTATATAGTATATAGTTATATATATCTCTTTATGAATCTTCTTCTGTATATCTTATAGCTTTAAATAAATATATTACAAGAGGTAAATTTATATTCTTATTAATTTAAATACCTTAATCATATTGATATATCTATAGCATTTAGTACAAATCTGGAGGTTTATATTTGTTTATTTTCTATAGTAGTTAAAATGGATTATAGATATCTTAAAGTTATTTCTTATTATTACAGCTATTTTAATAATTAAGAGGTTATTTAAGATCAGTGAAATTAATATTTTATAGTATAAGTATACTTATCCTGCTAGTATATTATTAAATATTTCTTCTACTATATTCTAGCTAATATTATAGGTACTATATTTAGTAATAAATATCTATATTCTATTTTTAAAGATATTATACTTCCCTTTAGTATATTGCTTATTTATTCTAAAGACTTTGCTGAATAATAATCTAATTCTTTTATTAGGTTAGCTTAAAAGAATATAGTATTCTAATATTAACTGATATTTTCCTTTAGGATATATATAAAGTTTTGGGAATCTAGTTAACTTTATAAATTTCTCCTTCTTATTAATATAACTTATCATTCTCTTAGTTCTTAGTAAGTTAACATTTATATAAATATCTAACCTTTATTAGTTGCAGACTTAATATTAATATTACCCTTATTATTAATATTATTAATATTAATTATAAAGTGGTTATTTCTACTATTACGTTTTCAAGTATAGAGGGTTGTTATTTAATATAAATAAATCCTCCTACTTTTAGGAGGCTATTAATAAAGTTAGAGGTCTTTATAACTTTCTACCTGAAGGCTGAATATTTTTATTAGTTAAGTTTAACATTTTCCACTCTTTATCTTATTAGTATTATATTATTAAGAATCTCTATTAGCTTCTTTTCTATTACGTTCTTATTTATGAAGAAGTATATACTTCTTTCTATAAGATAGGTTTTAAATATTTATATTACTACTTTCTCTATATTACTGAAATAACTTAGATTGTATTTTTTAAAGTTTTTATAAAAGAATTCCTATATTTTATTAACGTAGATATCGTATATGTTCTATATATAAATATAATAGTAAATAAAGATATTATTAGGTAAGATATTATTAAAATTACGTTAAGGTTTAATATATTTACCTTATTATTAAGGTATAATGTTGTGTTATATTTCCACCGGTATGTTTACTTCTACATATCTGAATATTTTTTCATACTTATTAATACTAGCTAAGAGAATATTATTATTAGTTTTATTTTTATGAGGATTCTAATAAGGCTTAAGCAGAAACATATAACTAGAAGATTAGGCTGGAAGAATATTTATAATTAGTATAACTTTACTATATTTTAATTGCAAATATATCTCTAAACGCTAAAGCTTTGGAGGTATATAAATTTATTAAATACAGTATAAGTTCTTTTATTAAAGGTTTTATAAATATTTTTGAATTCAAGGTTTTTAATATTTCTGTAACTTAATATTTTTACTAGTAATATAAGTAGTTAATTTATATATATTAGCTGTAATCCTATAGGGAAGCTTACATATAATATATAGGTAGGGTATTATTAAATAATAATATTATCAAGGTTAATATTAGTTTAGCTTAGCTACTTATTATATACATATACTACCTATAGTAGATAGAAATGATAGGTAATAATATGAGGATATTATTAGTTATATTAACTTACGTTATTTAGTATACTAGCTTTTACCTTTTTATTACTATAGAAGGTGGATTTACAAATAAGCTATAGTAATTAGCTAGTTAGATATATTACCTTATTCTTTAATATAAGTAATTCTTCTTTTATACTATTTCTTATTATTCTCTTCTTCTTTTATTTCTCTGGTTCTCCTATTAGTATAATATATTCCTACTCCTTATTATTGTTTAGTTTATAGAGTTAGTAGAATGATTCTTTTAGTAACTTAATTCTTTAGGTTAATATATAGTGTTCATAGGTAGATATTTAGCTTTATATTTTCTCTTTTTTAGGTAATTAATTATTATTATCTTAAATCTCTAGCGTTATTTAGCAAACACTCTGGGGATATCTATTAGTAGAAAGAGGAAATCGGAATTTTATAATACTTTTAGCTTTAGTATTATTTAGGATATTATTAAAATTACCGGTTATTAGGATATTTCTATTTAGGTATCTTTCTACTATAGTTACGTATAGAATATATAGGGGAAAGAATTATAGACTGATACTATTATTTAAGTTTAAAATCTGAAATATTATATATCAATTTTATACTACTAATTATATATCTATTATTATATCTAGAGGTTTCTTATTATATGAAATAAATATTCTTTTTACTTCCTTCTATTCTCTATTATTAGAATCTTAGCCTTTAGGTAAGTTATATTATAGATATAGATATATTAATTAGGTTTATTAGTTCTATCTTATAATATTATAGAAAGAAGGTTAATATATTATATTTGTAGTTATGAAGGTGGTTTTTTATCTCTCATTAGTCAAATATATTTAAAATATAAGAAAGTAATAGTAAGGAATAATATTTTAATGATAGGTTTCATCCTTCTGGTTATGTTACTTCTGTTATTTAATTATAATACTTTACTTTCTTAATTTGGTATTAATCTAAGTTATTAGTTTATTATTTAATAAATATAATATAAAGTTAATAGGTTATTATAAGTTTATCTTTACTTCTATTTGTATGATAGCTATGGTATTAATATTTATTAGGTAGTATATAGTTACAATAACTTTAAGCTATCTATTTCTACTTAGAAGCTATCTGGAGGATTTCTTAGAATGTATTATAATCTTATTTCTTTAGGTATTTCTTACGAACTTATAGTTAAGTAATAATAATAGATACTAATAGTAATCAAACTACTAATTAATATTAGTTTATAACTGGTAAGTACTATAATTACTTAATTTTACGTAAGTAAATTATAACTCGTAGTCTCTATTTATTTAAATTTAGATTATATTATAGTATTTATCTATGTATGCTATATACTACTTAGATTAACTTATAGAATAATTGCTTTTATCTAATCAGTCGAAATAAGTGGGGCGACTGGTAAGTTACCTATCACTATAGCTTTTGCTATATTAGTGTCCAGTTAGTTTGATAATAACTTTAGCCCTCTTATATTTACTAACTATTATAGCTAGCTTTAAGTTAATCTGAAGCTAAATCTCTTACAGCTATAGTAACTAGTAGATCTACTTTATATAAACTTTCTATAGATAGTAAGTGACTAATAACATCTTTTATATTAGCCTTATACTTTCCCCTTATATTCTTTTTTTCTTATACTATTTATATATAATTCATTTAGTTTCTTTTATTTTATATATTTAGTAGTATCTAAGCTTTATACCCTATATATAGTTATAACTATATAATATACCTAGTAATAGTATCTATATTAATACTAACTTATAACTAGTTTAAATAGTAATATCATTACCTATTATTATAAATAGTTATACTTCCAGTTATTATATTTAACCTTATAGTAGAGAAAAGCCTTATAGTAATAGTTAGTAAAAGCCTCAGTAAGACTAGAACTTAATATATATAGCTAAAGGTAACTACTAAAATTATAGTATTAAGAACTTCTATAAACCTCTTAAAGATGAAATAAACTAAAAAGCTTATAAAAGCCAAGTATTCTATAATTTATTACTTTTCTATATTTATATTTTTAGAGTGAAATTAGATTTTCCCTTTAATCTATATAGTTACCATTTACTAGAGAAATATAATAATAGATACTAACTAATATATTATAATTTCAAGAACTGATATTATTTATATCTTCTCAAAAGCTTAAGTAATCTTATGAATACAAATATTAATAAGTAGACTCTAGATATTCAGCAGAAACCTATCTAACTATTCTATAATTTACTATATTAGGCTAATAGTTTTAAAAACTAATTATAAATTAAATAATATCATAATATTAATATACTATATTAGTTACTGGATATTTTGGAATATTATAATATTATAATTACTAGAACTTTAGATACTATATAACTATACTAAATATATCTATATTGATATTAGTACTATTTATATATTAGCTACACTTAATATATTAAGATTATTTACTAATAAAAGTAAACTAAATTGTACTAAAAGTATATAGAGATTATAAATTAGCTTATATTAGTAGTAGAGAACCTTTATATTAATAGTAGGAAACGTTTATATTAGAAGCGTAAAGTTATATTTTAGAAATAAGTAAACTATAATAAGAAAATTAAGAGTATAGATATTTGGATTATAATACATATTTAAATAAAGTAGCTATAATTAGTAGTAATTAAATCTCTTGAGATATTTGAACTATATATAGTATAAGGATATAAGAATATAAGGGTAGAATATAAGATTAATACAAAAGACGTTATTAGTTATTTATCATTAAAAAGATTAATATAGGGTAGATATACCAGCTACTATAGCTATAAGAAATTTAGCTTCAGATTAACTTAAAGCTAGCTATAATAGTTAGTAGAGGTAAAAGAACTAAAATTATACTTCAGGCGGTAATATATCCACTAATAGTTACAATACAAGGTAAACTATTAGTCTCTTCTATTTATATATAGTTTAAATATCTCAAGATATTTAATTACTGCTAAGTATAGCTACTTTATTTAAATATTTATTATAATCTTAATATTTATAACTTCAATATCCTTCAGATTCTATCTTAGTTACTTCTAAGATAGGACTTTATACTTCTAATATAAAGGTTTTCTATTACTAATATAATAATTCTCTGTTACTCATATAAGATAACTTATAGTCTCTATATAAATAGAGTGAAATTCAATTTACTTTTATTAGTAAGTAATCTTAATATATTAAATATAACCAATATATAAGTAATATTAATATGAATATAGATAGTTTTAGTATAGCTATATAGTATATTAAACTTGAGTAATTATAATATTCTAATATTCTAAGATACTTATTAACTAATATACTATATTAATATTAGGATATTATCTAATTAATAATTAGTTTCTAACATAATTAGCTCAATATAGTAGATTAAAGAATAACTAGATAGTTTTCTTCTAAATTTCTAGAGTTTATTTATTAATAGTAGTATTTTATAATATTACTTAGCTTATTTAGAGAATATTAATGTTCTTAGTTATAGAGATTATAATAAAATATTTAATACCTATTATTATATTTTCCTAATTATAAGTAGCTATATAGATATAAGAAGAATTTTAGTTTTATTATAAATAATATACAATAATAACAAATTATAGAATATTTAGATTTTATAAGCTTTTTACTTTATCTTATTATTATGGGGTTTATAAAGATTTCTAACTTTATAACCTTGGTAGTTATTCTGAGTTATATATATCTTAACCTTAAGCTTTACTAAGACTCTTACTATATAGATTCTTACTATAAAATCTTTCTCTACTATAAAGTTAAATAATATAACTAGAGGTATAATTATTTATAATAATAAGTAATTATATTACTATTTAATCTAGTTATAAGCTAGTATTAGTATAAATACTGTTGGTAGATATATTATATAGTTAAAATCATATATAGAGTAAAGGGCTTAAGTATTATTATAAATATAAAGTAAACGTAGGTAAATAAATCTTATTATAAATATACTAGAAGTATTATTAGACCTTTGTCTTTAGGAACTTACAGAATTCCTATTATATAGTTTATTAAAATAGTTATAGATTAGTATTCCAAGGTAATATTATTAATCCCAAGATATAATATATATCTCTATTAATTAGGTAACTATTCCACTTTAGTTTCTTTATATAGGAAACTAGGGACGTTCGAAGGTAAGTATCTAAATTAGAACCTAAAGTTCTTCTTATAAGTCTGGATATTAATATAGAAAGATCGATATACTGAATTATACTTCTTAATAATATACTACCTATAAACTAACAGATTGTAAGAATAGAAAACTTAAGCTATAGTAATAATAATGTATATATTTATACTTAAAGACCTAGAGAAACTATAGATCAATCCCCTCATATTAATATAATTCTTACTAAATAATAATCTAGTAGATATAGTATTCAAAATACTAACTTAAATTCTCTTTAGAATATATATTTAATTTACCTCTTAATTTACTTTCTAATTTAAAATAAATATTTTATATACTACTACTTAGGATAAAGTATCTTGTTTAATTATATAAGTATAAGTACCTATGAAATTACTTGCTATTATAACTATTAGTGGATATATTATCCTCTGAAATATAACTTTAGTCTTTCTATTCCCACTAACTACTATAGCTAGCTTCAAGTGTATCCGAAGCTAAACTTCTTATAGCTATAGTAGTTAGTATATCTACTCTATATTAACGTTTTTAACAATTAATAACTAATAACTTCTTCCTTATTAACCTTATATTATCTCCTTACATCTTTATATTCTTATATTATATATATAAGATTTAGGTATCTTAAGAGATTAAATTACTATAAACTATAATCACTTTACTTAGGTATTTATTATAATCTTAATTTCCGTTTGATATAGTAGTTTAACGTCTGGCTGGTACTTACCGTTTTAGTAAGTATAGTAGGTTTAAATTCTGCGACAGGTAATTATAACTAGTAGTTATAATATACCTTCTAGTTATGAGGCTAAATATAGTAACTGCCACTAGCTAGCAGTATCTACTAATAGCTATTTATAGCTAGTAACTATTAATAGCTAGTAATTATTAATAGTTATTAACTATTAATAGCTAGTAATAAATATAACTAGCTAGTAGCTAAAATTATATAATAACTAATTATAATTCTTAAGAAGTAACTATAATAAGTAAACTTATATCTTTTCTTTATAATATATATCTTTCTATTTATTAGCTATTATATTACCTAACTATATTTTCCGCCTAAAGTTTCCTCTATTTAAATAACTTCTTAGCTTCAGCTTATCTATAGAGTTTATAAAGTAAAAGCTAACTATTAGATACAACTACCTAAATAGAACTCTAAGAGGTATATAATTTGAATAGTTAGAGACCTTCAATATAACTATATATTATAATCTTAATATCTATAATCTTAATATTCTTACTATATCCTACTTACGTCTAAGATAAACGTTTACGCTTTTAATATAAAAGTTTTCCGCCACTAACATAAGTTAACTTATAATTTTTATATTAATATAATGAGACTTAGCTTACTTTTATTAGTAAACAATCTTAATATGTTAAATAAATTAAATGCAGCTAGTATATAAATAATGATAGTATAGATGCGAACTTTTTTAGTATAGCTATATAGTATCTAACACTTTAGTAATTATAATATTATAATACTCTAAGATATTGAGTAATTAATATAATATATTAGTATTATAATAATATCTAATTAATTACTAGTTGTTGAAAGTATTAGTTTAATATAGTATATTATATAATAATTAGATAATCTTCTTCTAAATATTCAGAATCTACCTATTAATATTAATACTTATAATATTACTTTAGCTCTCTAGAAAATATTAATATCTTTAGTTATAGAAGTTATAATAGAATATTTAATATATATTATTATATTTCTCTAGTTGCAGGTAGCTATATTAATTTAAGGGAAATTTTAGTTTTGTTATAAATAATACGGAAGAATAATAAATTATAAAATACTTAGCTTTTAGTTTTCTACTTTATTCCATTTGTAAGAGATTTATAAAGCTTCTTAGCCTTATAATCTTAGTAGTTACTTTCAGATATATATATTAAACTTTAGCCTTATTAAGATGTTTACTATATAGATTATTACTATAAGGTTTTCCTGTTGCTATAAAGTTAAATATTATAACTGGAGGTATAATTATCTATAATAATAGGTAATCTTATTACTATTTAAATTAGCTATAAGCTAGTATGAGTATAAATACTATTACTAGATATATTATATAGTTAAAACTATATATAGGGTAAAGAGCTTAAATACCACTATAGGTATAAAGTAAAAGCAACTAAATAAAATATATATTAGGAGAGGCTAATAGCTTACGTTTTACTATTACTATTAGTGGATACATTACTTCCTGAAGTATAATTTTAGCTTTCCTACTTTCCCTCATAATTACTATAGCTAACTCTAATTCAATTTAAGCTTACACCACTTAAAGCTGTAGTAGTTAGTATATCTACCTTATATGAATTCCTTTAATAATAAATAACTAATAAATCCTTCTATATTAACCTTACACGCTTTACTAATATTCTTATATCCTCACGCTATCTATATATATTTCAAATATCTTATAAGCTTTAATTACTAATAGATATTACAGACTTAAGCCTTAGGGTTTATTAGAATACTGCTATACAGGCTTTATAGAGCTGCCACCCCTATAGTTTAGTGAAGAATTTTTATTATACGTATAAACTTTTTAAGTTTATTATAATACTGTTTAGATACTATTAAGTTACCTTTTATAGCTAGCCTCTAATATCAATAAACTTCCTATCTAGATTTAATCTAGCAGCAAATCGTAAACTAAATAGATAATATAGAAAATAATAGATATAATAGTAAATATTAATATTATAGAGTTCTAAATAGAGATTTTATTAAACTAATAATAGATAAATCTAATTATAAATGAAAATTAAGTTCTCTAAAAGGCTTTTATATAACTTTGATGAAACTATAAAGTAATATTATAAACTATATAGACTTTCTTTATAAAGAGGAAGCTTCTTCTAATGATTATCTTCTTTTATAGTAATATTCTTTACTTTCCAGTATAGAAGATAATTATATAATATAAGCTTAAGGTTAACTGGACTTTTATTAGAAAACCAGAGAATCTTTAGTAGTTTCTATATATTAACTTCTTACTAAAGATTTAAAATAAATTAGTAGCTTCTATATAATTTAGAGGTTTTTATATGGCTGGAAGATTAATATATTTCTTTAGTATCTTACAAAATATCATAAAAAACCCCACTATAGTATTTAAGTTTTTAAGAAGATATAATATCTTTAGTAAAGATCTAAGTAGAAATTTGCAAAATATGTTATTAAATTTAAATTAGCTATAAGTTAGATAGGGAAATATATCTAAATAGAGAATATTTAACTAAATTATTTATAGTTAGCCTTCTCCTACTAAATTTAAATAGCTGCTATCAGTTATAATGTTAGCTAAATAGATTATTATATTATAATTTGTTAAAATGCTAGGCTATAGGTGTTTACCCTATAGTAGTACTGTACCTACAGGCTGAATATTCCGTGGAATATTCTA